>OZ024916.1:55688199-55748199 GCA_964017125.1 Flabesymbios commensalis | reverse complement strand
ACACAGGATTCGAAATTTAAACACTGGAGGTATGAGGCAAAGCATGCTACCTGTCGGCCACGGAGGCTCCACAATACTGAATTTTACGAGCGGATGTGGAAAAAACATTTTTCTTTCTTTTAAACCACCGAGACCGGGATACGAACTCTAGCGTGAAAGGCAGCGGTGCTAACCACTATACTTTAGAGCCCCGCCCAATATGATCGACCAATAAAACAAAACAAAAGACAGCAGGATAAGGGTTAAACACCGGACATTCAGTAAATGCTGGGGCAATGCTGGAAAGTCGGAGATCGCGGGTTAGAACCCCACCCAAGTTTCAAGTTCAAAAGAAGCAATTTTGTTCTTCTCCGCTCACTCGTGAAGATTCAATATTGTGGGGAGCCTCCATGACCGAGAGGTAGCGTGCTCGACCTCATACCGACAGGGGTCGAAGTTCGAATCTTGTGGTCTGCAGAGCAGTGTCATCCCATTCATCTCACCATCCTCAGTGGGTTCTCCTGGCCCAGTTTAGCCTATAATGATGTGAACAAAGGTGACATAAAAACCCCGCTCATTTAATTTTGTCCCGACTATGGGGACACCATACCTGGTCCTCTTTTTTCACTCATATATCAGAGGCGTATCCATACAAATCACTGAGAAGTCTATAGTTAAGATCTTGGAGTAGGCCAGCCGCCCCCGGGAAAATGTTGAGCAAATGAACGTCGAAGTATGCCGTTTTGTGGCATAGCCCGGATGACATCGCAAGATGAAGTAAATGAGTTAGTACCGCCATTATTACCTCTACCGGGATGGCTATGTTTTGTTCGTGTTTGTTTGTTTGTTTGCCTGTCTGTCCGTCATTCGGATTACTTGAAAAATGAACGGATTTGCATGAACCGCCACAGGTGTGTTTCGGGCCGAGGACTAATCCGTTCCATTTTGGGAATGATCCCGATTACGATCCGGATCCAGGATCATTGATTTCAGCAGAGGCTTATAGTCTCTGACTGTCTGTCTAATGTTTTTAATAGAGCAAATGGTTTTATACAATTTTCATGATAATATGTGAGATAAATGAATGGTATATGGCAAATAAATACATGTTGCAAACGTTTACTTTACGTCGCGCCTGTCCGACATTAATTCCTTATCATTTGAGCAGCTGTGCTGATAATAATGCGGCTTATATTCCATGAAACGCAGTGACGTCACCGGAAACCGTTTTGAAGGGGAACTCGGTGAAAAAAAAGTTATGTAAGACTCTCTCCCCCATACTTCATAGGATTAGCTAGCTCGGTGACAACAATGGAGGTCAAAGCTATTGATTTCACAGAATTGACCAAACCAGGTCGCTACCTAATAGATAAGCGACCTGGTTTGGCCAATATAAAAAACCAATGGTGGATTATTGTTGGGCCAACGTCGTATACGTTAGCCAAACATTAAACATCATTCAATAAACATTGGTCAACATCTTATGTTTAGACGACAAATATGGTGTTCTGCCAAACAATAAGCAAAGCGTCCTGCTTCAACTAAACAGTTACTGTAGATCTGGTAATTACGTGTTTAAATTTTCGCGATTTTCAGATTTTAGGACGTTTCACGAAGATTAGTATTCGCAAATTTTCATTTTTTAGTAGAGGTTTTATAATAATATTCAATTCGCGATTTTTTTCCTCGTGAAATTCGCGAAAATTAAAACCTCGCGTATATTACCAGATCTACAGTAATGTTTACTTGCGCTCGACCTGAGAGCCACATCACAATACTCATGTATAATAGAAAAGCTACAGAGCCCCTCCCTCCACAGACAGGAGACGGGAAATAATGCTGGTTTAAGGCTAGATCAGCGTCGTAGACGGTGAGCCAACATTAAACCAACATTAGTATAATACAACAGATAAGTAGTCCCTCCACCAGACGTAAAACCAATGTTGTTTTATCGTTGTCCCAGGGTCCTCCCGTTGTGTTCAGTGGCCCGTGTGATCAGGTGATGACGCGGTTTGACTTGTCGGGTGACCTGGTGACACCAAGACCTGGATAGACTTACAGGACTTACCCGGAATAATCACATGATTCGACGGCGAGTTGGGTTTATATAGGCATCCTATCAGCAGTATTATTGTTATTTATCTGGACTAAAAAGATTGAACAGAATTTCTCAGAAGCGGATAGGGCAAGGGTTAGCGCCCCCCCCCCCCCATGATCAGAGGGGATATAAGCATAGGATTATGTATAAACCTCTATTACCTTATAAGCTTTCACGACGCCTTGTAGGACATATACTTTGTTGCAGCGGAAAGTTTTCATTTTCCTTGATTAAAATACGTCAAGGTGAGATTAGCATTATTTCCGTACAGTATTAGCCTATAGCTATATCACATCAGATTACTTTTAGGTACTTTTCAGTATATTTTGCTAAGTGTTTATTCTAGTTTGACATCATTTCTGTTTTCTCGTACAGGTTACGATATATCGTAGGCTTCGGATTGGTCGAGATGACCATCTCGACAAATCTGAAGCATACAATATATCGTAACTTGTACGAGAATACGGTCCATATACATTACCTTAAGCAATATCAGATTACTTGGAATTTTGACAGTATATGCAAACAGTGTTCGTTGAGTGCGGAGCTCGTGCGTACAAGGAATGAGGTGTGAGCCTTTAAGCAAACATTTAGTCATTGTACAGGTGATGAATTTTCCCTACAGCATAAAAAATAAATTTGTAACCTTTTTTCTAACACCATCAAATAGAGAGACGTATGCCTGGAAAACTGACATCAAAATAGGTCACTATTTTTCGAGAAAAATTAAAAACACACCTTTTCACATTATGATCACCACCTTAAACAGAGTATGGTAAACGTACACAGGAGTGGGGTCCGCCTCAATGCAAATATTATGGTTCAGTGAAGTAAAACGACCCAGCTACTCCACGGATCGACATAATTATAACAAACTCTTTTTCCGACAATGGACCTGCCACGGAACACCGATTTTATCCCGAACCGCCTTAGATTGTCAATAATATTGAGCGATACTGACGCTAACCATAACCTATCCTATGTCCTGTCGATCGTCACCCTCAGCACACTGATGTCGACTACAGTTGACTATAGTATTGTTTTCTCATGTTTTAATTGTCTTGTATAACGAGGTTTAAAAAATTAAATATATCTCAAATCTGTGATAATCATATATATTTCAACCTAGATTTTGCAAATTAAACTAATTTTTAGTCACTTGAAGTTGTGGATCGCGGTAGCGAGACACAACTTCAAGTGACTAAAAATTTAAATTTCCTGGCTAAGTGCTCTAAGGGTTAAAAAACCCAGAGTGTGATATGCGCTGATAACGATATCTCACAGTGAAAACCACTGTACAGAGTGTGATACCGTATCCAATGCTGTCCCAACATTAAAACAACATTGGGGACTGCCTCGTGTTTACAAAAGTAGATCATGTATCTCCGCAAACACAACACGTTCATCCAATGTTGGTTTGATGTTCGACCAACGTTTACGACGCTGCATGCCCAACATCAAACCAGCACTGGTTAATGTCCAAAGTGCCCTGCTTATGTCGTGGGAGAAACTTTCCCAGCAGCCTCAAGATGTTGAACCGATGCTGTTTTAATGCTGCTTCAACGTCCATGACGCTGTGACAGCATTAAGCCAACATTGGTTCACTATGGTGGGTTACACGCGATATCAGAACAATGAACGCGGTACCGGTTGAGTGGCGCTATTCAGCTCGTCATATCGATCTGTATGACCTGAAGCTGGCAGAGACCTAGATCTATATCAATGCTTTGGGGGTTGTGGCTTATATTAAGCTTAATATTAGGCCACTATGTTAGATCAGAAAAAAACCCAAATCTAATGAGGGAGGACAGAAAAAAAACATTTAAGAAAAAACACATTGAAACATGATAACTACACGACATGACCAGACAGCAGGTAAATATGTGACACAGTCTGAACTACACACTTTTCACAGTGGACGCGTTTTGCAGCAACTATGGGAAGATTAATTCACCTGCAAAGTTGACACTACAGGCCAGGAAGTCCAAAGCTTTGTAATGCAGGTCAGTCGTTTCGCTTAACTGATTCATAATATTTACTTCTGCCGGACCGTTGATCATGTTGCGCATGTGGGTGGGCCATACAGCCTATGCTCAAAAAATTGTAACGATCTAACCAATTTAATTGTAGGCCTCACTTTCCATGCAGGCAATATTTCGATGATTAACACACCAGTTGTATTAAAATAGTAATATTGATAATATATTGATAATATATATTCCATGACCTCAATACTACTTCACTGTGAACTCAATGGATGGCATCACAGAATACAGCGGTTGTGGGATCACTTTAAGAACATTATGGTGATAAAGCTAACATGAATGATACCACAGCTGGCCCACTATAAAGAAATCTTTCGATCAGTGTAGCGCAGAGCTGTAGGCCGTGGTAGCCTTAAATAACCGGCAATGGCGTGTTGTTGACATTAGGTCTCTCACAGGTGATAAATAGAGTTACCTTTCCTATTGTTACTCTGGGGACTATCCGACCCGAGGACAGCGGAGTTTTAAATTGCACAGCGAAATCCAAGTCTCCCGCCGTCTGGGCAAGTCCGGGGGTAGATCCCCTAGACATGCCCGAACCCCTTATTAGTCAGGAAGCCAAATCCGATTTTTGTACATTTCGTGTGCATGCAATATATATTTGC
Organism: Flabesymbios commensalis; assembly: GCA_964017125.1. Lineage (NCBI taxonomy): Eukaryota > Metazoa > Annelida > Polychaeta > Terebellida > Flabelligeridae > Flabesymbios > Flabesymbios commensalis. The sequence goes on along the minus strand of OZ024916.1, from coordinate 55,743,472 downwards.
ATATGTGGTATCACTGGAAAGGTAAAACTCTTCAGATTATGAATCTGCCTGTTGTAGACTTTTGAAATGCGCCTTTTCCACCGAATTTACCCCCTGAAGTTTCCCATAATGCACCAGCGCGTTATATATTCATACAGCTCTTTCAAGTGTCCACTGTCATCAACATGGACGGAGTATGATCATAATCACTCGTGGCATCCTCATTTTTTATTTTTAACATAACTAATATAAGGGGACTCGATTTCTAAAACGGATGAATAAAAACATAGTATGATCGTTACCATGGCAACGGTATCCCTATCAACAATACACATATACCACCGTGATGCGTAGCGTTCATTAGTTCCATAAAACATACCGGCATTACTATGATTTTATCTTATTACTTTATAATGTTTTAGAATACAATACGTTATATATAGTATTATTATGTATAGGTAACTCGTTGTGGGAGGTTACTGGTTGTTTCCATGGTAACAAGCATTAATTTGCCCCTGACATGTTATATCAATCCATACCTTGACTTGGAATACACAATCGGTATCATATCCGCATATGAATAGCCTACATATACACTCCCACAGGACTTCCAACATTTTCTTATCTACATGGATTCATATTTTTCATGCTTTGAAATATAAAATCTTACAAGCCCACGTCCAAATAAGGTTAATTTACATTTATCAAAAATGCCTACCAAGTCATTCATTAAAAACTGCTTATATTTCCATTACTTTCTATGTAACTGAAGTAAAAACTCTAATTATAATATAATTTATTTTCTCCGTATATCGGTGACGAATATATAGATTTGAATATTTTGGTATCTCGTATGTTTTTTTGAGGTGCTGAATGAAATGGAAAAGGTTTTAGAATGATTGAAGGTCAAGGTCATGTGTTGTTTTATCAAGGTCAGAGTTCTAAAACTCATTATATCCATATTTTTCACCATATCTAAGGGACTATTATAGTGATTTTAATGTTTTGGGGACATACTCTCGAGGTGCTGAATCGAACCGGAAAGGTGGTAAATGGTCTAAGGTCAAGGTCAAGCGTTTTTATCAAGGTCAGAGCTCTAAAACTCCCAAAATGTAAGGAAGACATATTTTTCTATATATAATACTATGAGGATTTTAATGTTTTGGTGCATGGCTATTATAGTGTTTTTCGAGGTGCTTAATCAAATTGTAAATATTTTACAATTATGTAAGGTCAAGGTAATCATAGACACCAAGATCATGAAAATCCATCTAATGGTTTCTCAGTTATGACCATCTACGATTGCAGTGATCGCCAATTTTAAACACCTTTTTTGCGCAAGCTAGCAATAATGTGAATCCTCACTAAACACTCAAGTTCGCAATAATGCGATTTTCAAACAGCACTTTTATTCCACTACGACATGTAGTTCACATCAAATCAACATAGCATATTGTAATTGCAATGGTCCTAGCTCAAATACAATGTTTTAATGAAGATGCGTCGGGATATATGAAGTGGATGACAGAAATTTTCATAGTCAAGATTTCTACAGTGTATCAACATTTCCTACTTAATAACGACTGTTTCCATGGCAACAATGCAAATAGAAACAAATATCACTAGATATGAAAATAAAAACTTATGTAAAAATTGGAAATATGTCAAATCAAGGTCATTTTGGCTTATAAGGGCCCTAGCATCGTTTGTCAATCGTTTGCATCGTTTGTGCGACTTCCGACTCATTTTGCCAGATCGGGTCACATATATAAAACACAAGACAAACAAATTAATGTTTGGACAGCGTCACAGATGGTGGACCGACCTTACCTCAGAGTTGGCGCAATGTCTAGGGTTTGCTGGGTTTTCAGTCGAACACCAGTAAACAAGGCATGACACAATGTTGATTTAATGATGATTCAGTGTCATAAACGATGGGCCAGCATTAAATCATTGTGGTTTATTGTTTCGCACGCATCCCAGACAATGGGCCAGCATTAAACCCACATTGGTGCAGCGTATTGTGTTTTCTGGGCTTGCACTCGAGAGAGTTGTCCTGGTTACTCTGGCTACAATGCACCAGTCTTTTTATTAACGTTATTATACTTGTTCACTGAATAAGAGAAAATATATTAGAACAGCAAATGCAAGACGTTGAACCAGTTATTGGCCCACCATTTACGACTCTGGTCCGGCATTAAGTCAACATTGGTTACAATAGACTCTGTTGTAACCAATGTTGTAACCCATTTTCAAATTGATCGGTTGACAGGGTTCCTAAACAAAAGGGTTCTTTATAGAACATGGCACCGTCGGTAGCACTGTGAATTCCACGTCTTTGAAGAGATTGCAACATTGCACATGTATACATTATGCACATCAACGATGCAAAGCATTTGGCCCTACCGAGATTCGAACCCAGTAGACCTACCTCTGAGATTTGAGGCCCAGCCGAACTGTAGGCGTAAGCGTTGATCATACGTAAAATTATCTGACATTGACAAGAAATATTGAATTTAAGATGTAGGCCCACACGATAACAGTGGTTTTGATCATCATCATAGAGCTATAGACTATTATAATTTCTATAGGGGCATGTGACACATGTGCACGCAATTAGTCGCATCGAACTTCTTCTGAAGTGCAGAAATGCAAAAAATAATATTTTTTAATAATATTTTTTGTTTTATTAAATAGATTGCCAAATGAAATATGCCTAGTTATCTACAATTGCAAAGATAAAACATGAATTACAAATTTCCATTTTAAGGACACTATTTTTTAAAGATGCTTAAAATGCAAAACTATGCAAATGTTCCCAAGTATGAATAGAACAGGTGGAACGCAAACGAGAATCGCCCATATCATTTCACAAAGATGTATAGTTACAAACAAAGAAGTAATGCATATTAAATGAGGATACATGACAGAAGCATGATGGATGACTAGTGGTGACATCATCCATAGACACTAAGCACTATTGTGTTCAGATATACGGAATCTTGTTTATACTCCTCATTTTTTTGGCAAAGTAAGACTGCGATGACATGTTGACTGAAATTAGATCTCTGTCATTTAATTGTGAGACTGGAATTAAATTAAGAGCCCTTTGTTGGAACCCGGTCAGATTATTATCTGGATCCGCACCTGTAGAGGCTTGGTGGGAGGGGAAAGAACATCACGTGTTCATGTCATGGCTATATTGATAGTCAACTGCGAATAATAACAAAAAACAGCTACAGCTCACAGCAGTGTTGTTTATGAACATAGGCCTCATGGAAAATGTGCATAATTAGTGACTGTGGCGCGACGGTGGAAAATTGTGGTGATGATAGGCCCTCGACACATGGTTTAAGATTTAATAAAAACGGCTGAGACTGGTTTATTTTCAGAAGGGCTACACCCTTAGATATATGAGTTAAGGTTAGAAATATAGTTTAAAATATAGACGAGATGCTAATCTATAAATTGATATGTTTTTATTGCTGTGTGTTGTATAGTTTTTATCACAGGTAACATTTAATTTGGTCAATTTACAACATTTCGAGTTGTAGGCCTATATTCTATGCCTTATCTGTTCTTCTCATAGTCATCTAATTTGCAAACTACTTGTTGTTATATTAGTGATTTTTTCTTAAACTTTTGGATTTAATATTTGTTGTTGTGTTAACTAATTAAAATCTATGAAACTTTGAATATTGAAATCACTATGACTTTGATTCAATGCAAAATTGATGGAACGGTAATGAAAACCTCTGAGTAGACCTATTCAAATGCTAATAAAGTAGGTGGATTTAACTCAGATGGTGATGATTATCTTGGATTGCTGCAAATTCAGTTGAATATTATTTTTATTCTTCACACATAAAAACTAGGTGTAGACATCGAAATTAATATCCTAGGCGAACTTTTTTTTATGAATTTTATGAACTTTTTTATGAGCAGACATATATTTTCATATTAGACATAGATTTTTCACGTTAGTGTGGCGGCCATCTTGGATTTCTGCACATTTGCTTGTATTAAAGCCTTTGATTTAGATTTTTTGAATTCCTCATACATAAAAACGTATGTGTAGACACCAGAATAAATAGTATAAGGGCATTTAAAAAAAGAGCAGACATAGATTTTTCATGCTAGCGTGGCGGCCATCTTGCATTTCTGTACATTATATTGCTTTGATGTTTTTTGTTATTATTTTGTTTGAATTCCTCATACCTAAAAACCTAGGTGTGGACACCAAAATGAATCTTCTAGGTGCTTTTCTTTGAAAGTTATGATCAACCATGAATTTTTCACGTGTGCCTGGCGGCCATTTTGAATTTTTGCTTCCTGTGACTTTAGGTCTAACTTTTTAAAAGGCTACCCTGGTTATTTTGATAGCCACATGACCCCAGTACATGAATGTAAAGTCAAAGTCTCTGCCTCTTTCATTGTATACGGGGTCCTATGACAGAGCCAGGAGTATTGTGGCATCACGCCTATCTACTTACGTCGATGACGTATTTTCTGTAGTTAGACTGGACACTTATGGAAGCCGTGCTTTCTCTGTTGCTGCTCCGTGAATACGGTGCACAAACCTGCATGACACGAGAAGGGGGGCTCTGAAAGGATTCGTTTGTTGTCTCATGGACAATGAGCTCATTATCATTTCATTGGACAAAACGTTTGGGTTGCATCATGGCGGACACGGATGGTAGCTTACATAGGTTTATACACCTCTCGTCAATAATTTCCACACTCATGTATGGTCCTGCTGGCAAAAGGATTAGTCAAATGAGCTGTAATACATTTTAATCACTAGACGATAGTCATATAACAATTATAGCAATTTCGTTGTTTAGCTCAGTTTTGAATGGTTGTATCTGTAGTAATTATCTTCTCACATAGAAAATATCACGTGACCACAGTCGTTGATCGATAGTTTTTTCATAAGCTCAAAACTGGCAATATTAACCTTATAAAAAATCAGATAAAAAAGTTTTACACTGTTTTTATCATGTTTTAAAATTGTTGCCATCAGTAGTTTGAGGAATGGTTTCTAGGGGCTGCGTTACCATGGTTACCGTCACAGAAAAATATTATACTTGTTACAAGAATAATAGCCAGTAGGTTTATTTATGTAAATGGAACAAAATGTGGGAATTTATATTTATATATACCACGCTATACAAATTTAGAATACGGTTGAAATGTAACAAGGTAAAACTATGAAGAAAAGCATTATGGGTAGCTTTAAGAGGAAAATTCAGTTAAAAAGGCGCATTTTAAAATTCTACAACAGGCAGATTCGTATTCTTGAGATCTTTACCTTTCCGTTGATAACAAATATGTAAATATATACTTCATGCACACGAAAACCTTAAATAAGCGTCTTTTCTCAATTTGGCTTCCAGACTATATCAGGCGAGCTAAGGAAAACACTCTCAATAACCCACCACGCCCTTACAACCCCACCCTCACATCATTATGACATTGTGTACATCATTCATTTCATCAATTGACATTTCATCAATTGTTTTAAGCTTATTACAATGTCACTAAAAATACCATTTGTGCCGAAAAGTGATGTAAAGCAATGATTTGCTACTACTACTATTAGTGCAGTAAAATGGTGATCCCACAGACATTGATCTTACACTATGATCTCAACAAGGCCTCACTGTGAGCATAACTTGCATGAGCTCACAGTGTGAGTTAGCTGTGATCTCACGTGTAGACTGGGTAGGCCCTATATTTATGTAGCTCTCAACTAATCCAAGTGGTTTATTTCTATTGCCTGTTTAGTAACGTCAGATCTTTATTTTTTATTACCTTTGTTTATATAATGTTGCAGATGAGGAAGATGCTGTGATATTTTTCTGGTGTTAAAAAAATGTTCACACGATGCAAAGTGAGTCTGATCCAAGCAAACACGAGACATCGACCCAATGTAGGCTTTATGCTGGGCCAGCGTCGCAGACGGAGGCCCAGCATCAAACCAGCATTGGGTCGATGTCTGGTGTGCCGGGTGTGATGTCATCAAGTCTCATTATTTTTATCTCGAACGCTCGATTATTCAGAACCTTGTCGACTACGTTCTTCAGATTGAGAACTATAATATTAACTCTGAAATGTTTTTTTATACAAACCAAGAGACCAAACGAGTTTTTTTGTAAGGATTCTATCAGATGACTAGTATTTTTCATATAGATCCACATCATAGCAACTGATAAGATTGAACTAGGCATATGGTAAAATAATCTGTGAATAATAACCTTGAAGTTACCGCTAATAATCATAATGCAGATTTTTTTCAATGCAAACAAATCATGTGGTCATAATTTAAGCCATTTCACTGGTTATTTCCGGCTCATTGTGCAAGCTGTATAAATAAAAAGCGGATCTGGAAAATATGAGAGGAGCTTCCAACCTCAGCCAATCACAACCTACGAATGAGAGACCTGTGTCATATACTGTAGATCTTGTCATTTTTGCGTGTTTAAATTTTCGCAAATTTGTAATTTTCGGACTTTTCGTGAAGTCTACAATTCGCAAATTATCAATTTTGATAATAGTAGCACTATTATAACAATAATTTTCGCGAAATTCTTAAATTAACGAGTTCGTCCTCTTCGCAAAATTCGCGACAATTGAATCCTTACGAATATTTCGTAATCTACAGTAGTCCAGGGGCTGGAGGGGTGTCTGTGTGCATGAGAGAGGCACGGGTTTTCTCTTCAGATTTGATAAATATTGGCTTCAAAAATAGCTTGGGTAGACATCTGGGGAGGTGGGCGTTTTTTGTAATAGCTGTTTGAAAATTGCATGTTTTTTTTCACCTGAATCGGGTCTGACGAACAATGATTCTTCCATGTATTTTTGGCTATAATTAGCCTAAAATGATGCCACACATGCATGTCTATGTCTTGGGGCCAAGTAATTCATGTATTCCATTAAAAATTAAATTATACCAACTTTGAAATGTCATATATAGTCGGGTCCAAAATCATGATTCCGTGACCAACCTTCGGCAAGTAAGGTTTTGACGATTGTTTGAGTTAGTTTGAGGTATTTGTCAAAAAATAAGCTCCTCCGCCTTTCTATAAAAATGGGCGGAATTTTGTAGAGCCTAAAATCTAAAATGGCCGCCATCGATCACGGTGAAAAAAGCAAGTATTCACCTATTTCATCCACTGGTCTCTCAGTGGACTTTATTTTTTAGTGTATTTAGGTAGAAAATAGATTTATGGATGTCAACCAGTTTATATTTTAAAATATGCATGTTGCGTTTGGCCGATAACAGCAACAATCTAGGATGACAGCCAGCGGCCTTTTACAGAGTAGCTTATTAACTAATGATCCCATAATCAACTGTAATTTGTCATTTCTGACTAGATTGGGGGCGTGGAACCCACTTCTGGACCTCGAATTACAATTATTAGCTTATGTGACCTTCAATAATCACATGAAGGTCAAAACATGGTAAGTATAGAACGGGTATATATTGAAAACAATTAATAGTGGTCCAATAGTTATATTTGTTATTTCCCTTTTTGTATCTGTATCTGACTCTATCTGACTGAATCTGAATATCGATAATGTCATTTTAGGTATCAGTGACCATAAAAATCTCATTCTATGACCTCCAACATCCATAACATAACATACAAATACAACTCATCTATAAATGCTCCAATATTTACATGTCATATGTCGTTCCTCAGCCGACAAGTAGTTAAGAGTGAGGAGTTGATTCAAGATATTTTGAACGCGAAGGCTATTGGCGCGTGAAACAAAATGATAGACCCCCATGTTATCTTGGCAATGCCTTTAAATTTTATTTTAAGAAGAAGCCATTTATATTACCGAAATACCCCGTTTTTATTATGGCAATGCCACTTAGCATGGTTTTAGTTGTTTGTCATACCATGTATATTGTCATATGATTTTAACAAGCTAACATTCTTGTATATACATGTACATATATTTCTCTTTACTATGACAAATAAATCTGTAATGACTTTTATTTCTGTCAATAAAATATCTGTCTGTCTGTATCGGCTATCTACCATCGGATATCTACCATCCACAGGACCAACATCAAGGGGCTTAACACAATTCAAAGAAAAAAACAGTGTACACAGAAAAGCAAAATACAAAAGATGGTAGCTGGATCTGCTTACAAACGAATTGTAGATATCACAATGGCAAGGGTGATTGCAATGAAATTATGGTCTTACCTTATGATGTCTCCCAGGAGCAATAGTTATTTAATGAGGATGGTTTCATGGTATGGATAAGCAAAAACCTTGTTGAGTCACCAACACCACATCTGACCCACAATTGAGTTGGCAACATGAAGAGCAATCCTCGCATCACCTTCTTCAATGTGGGAATGAAGTTCAGGCAATTCCACCACCATTTTTGTTATTGTATATTTGCATTTTTTTCATGTTTTATTTCACCAGCCACGACGTTTTGAGTACTGGTCAGAGAAACAAATAGTTTTGTCTGATTTCTAATTCAAGATTTTTTTCATGAAACTATCCTCATCAAATAAATATTGCTCCTGGGAGACATCATAAGGTAAGACTGATTTCATTGCTGTCCCCCCTTGACAGATCATGATATCTGCCATTCGCTTGTAAGCAGATCCAGCTAACATCTTTTGTATTTGCTTTTCTGTGTACATTGTTTTTCTGAAGTGTGTTAAGCCCCTTGAAATTGGTCTAGTGGATGATAGATATCTTCTTAGACTTATTCATAAATATTTCCGGTCTTAGAATAAGATTTTTAAGGTCACTGATGCCTAGGACGACATTATGGATACCAAAAACATATTCTGTGCCACACAGTCAGCCAAAAGGGACATATCAAATGTAACAATTGGACCACTAGTAATTGTTTTTCACTATATAACCGTTACATACTGACCATGTTTTGACCTTCATTTGATGTTTGAAGGTCACAGAAGCTTTTAATTTTAATTTGAGGTCTAGAAGTGGGTTCAACGCCCCCAAATTAGTCAGAAATGAAATATCACAGTTGACTACGGGATCATTAGTTAAAAATCTAGCATGTTCAAAAGGCTGCTGGTGGCCATCTTGGATTTTTGTCGTTTTAGACCAAACGCGACTTGTATCTTTTTAAATATAAACTTGTTGACTTCCATAAATCTTTTTCTATCTGAATACATAAAAAATAAAGTCCACTGGCAGACCAGTGGATGAAATAGGTGAATATTTGCTTTTCACCGTGATCGATGGCGGCCATTGTGAAATGTACGCTCTTCAAATTTCAGCCCACCTTTTATAAAGAAGCGTAGGAGCTTATATTTTGACAAATACCTTAAGCTACCTAAAACAATCGTCAAACATTACTTGCCGAAGGTTGGTCACGGAATTATTGTTTTGGACCCTACTATATATGACACCTCGAAGCTGGAACTGAATTTTAAGAAGTGCTGGGAGGCCTGAGCGTATGGGTCATAATACATGTAAGTCTATGGGACTGGTATTATGTGTGGTGAGACGTTAAGGCCATAGTTCCAGAAAACGCATTTTAGCGCCTCTGGGATGTTTTTTTGCTACTAGACCATTCATTTTGCTCATTTATTATCACCAGGCAGCCAATTCAACAAAAAATATAATATAGACATGTTTCTAGCGAATTTAACAAAACTAATTTGATAATGTTCAATTATGGCCCATATACCAAGCATTCGTTGATATAGCACTAAAACAGTTCTAAGTTCAACTTGGTTCTTCCTCTTCCCAGCATTGATTTTCTTGTCTTTTGTTATTTATATCTTTTTTGTTTGTCTGTATAATATCCGTACATTACTGTTCTGAAGAAATGAAATCATTCATTGCCTAATTTCACGACAAGTCTCTGAAAAAATAGACAATTCCATACAGATGCTTCATGAAAATGGAAAATAATGTCGCACTATAGAAAAACGGGTCATTTCTCGAGATCTAGTAAAAAACAGGGGAATTTCATTTTGCGTTTGTGTGCCTTCTGCTCATCGGAATTGGACAAAGTTTTCTTTTTCGATTTCAGAATAGAATGTATTTTCTAGATCACTCCAAAAAAAATATCCCATAAACATTTTTCTTTCCCTTAAGGTCTCACCACACAAATTCATTCGCGCATATCATTATAAAGTTTAAGAATAAGAAAGTTAGCCTCTTTTTTAAAAGTGTGGATCTTTGCAGCAGCTCCTGTGGTGAATATTACGGCTATATCATTTTGATACCAATTTAAATCGATTCATTGATGTTTTGCTGTAGCAAAAGCATCGAAATTATAAAAGATAGATCTAACAGGAAGTCCTTGCACTGGCTGCAACAAGGCTCTTCTAAAAAACAAGGTCATTTTTTTCTAGGTCGCCCGGGGGAGAGTGGGGCAAGAGCTTATTATAGGCTAAAATAGCAGGGAAGCAAGCAGATTCACATACCTTTTTATTTTGAAAGAGAACAACAGATTGGTGGAAATAATATATAGGGTTATTTACATTTCCCCATTTTAGGAGTGCTGGGAGGCCTGAGCGTATGGGTCATAATACATGTAAGTCTATGGGACGGGTATTATGCGTGGTGAGACGTTATGACGTCATCAGCTCTTGTGTTGTGTGGTTTCAGGAGGTTGCCGTCACCTCAATCTTGGCCGCCATTGTTTTAGTGCTTTACATTTTCTACACTGCCAGCGACAGCTTCAAAGCCATAGAAGGTATGTAACATGTACCATAATGGGTGGCCTGCGATCTTAATGGAGGTCTCCCAAACCACCCTGTACACATTAATTTGTTTCATTCATGCTGTATAGGCCTATAGGCCTATCAGGTCGTCCTCCTCCTCTTCCTTTCCCTCCTCTTCCTCCTCCTCCTCTTCTTCCTCCTCCTTTCCCCTTCTCCGCGACGCTGACCCCTGACTGTACATAATACAATACAATAATAATACAATACATAATACAATACATATTATTGGTCAGTGAAACAAAACGACTAAACCGCTTTAAGTTGGCTAAATTTTTTAGGTCCAGACGGTAGAATAACATTAAACCAGTAAACGGTACACGTTGACCCAATGTTGTTTAATGTTGGCCCACCGTCATCGACGTTGGCGCAACATCAAAGCAACATCGGGTCAACGTGTTATTGCTGGCTGGGATGATATAACTAACTAGCTCATCCAATCAGGCCATGTCTCACACCCATTGTGGTAGAAGGGCTTCTCCTTAGAGATGCATCCCTTGAGGTGCATCTGCATATACAAAGTGGAACATCCACCACCCTTTCTTTTCCAGGGTGAGTATATTTGTAACATTGCTTTTCTATATGAGTGTGACAAGCACCGGACCTTGCCCCACAACTTTTGTGCATTCTGTTATTACCTTGGCAATACATATGACTGGAGACTATCCGACCCGAGGATAGTGGCACCGCTTTTGAACGAAAAAACGAGTGTCTGGACGTCTGGGCATGCCTGGGGTAATCCCCTAGACATGCCCAGAAACCTTAAAGGGCGGGTGAATGAGAACACCCTGAACAACCCACCATACCCTCACGCCATCATCTGTACATCATTCATATCAACAATGGCCTGCACTATTTTTATCATATAACATTGCCACTTAAATTACCACTAGTGCCGAAAAATGACGTAAAACAATAATTCACTACTATTATCAATACGTATTGTGCATTCTGTTATTTCTTTGGCGATACTTATTGTGTATTCAGTTATTAGCTTGTCAATACATAATGTGCTTTCATTTATTACTTTGCAGACATTTATTTGGTACTGGGATGATTGCTAGTAATAGTACTTTTTGCCCCCATCCGGGGAGGGTCACAGGGATGTGTTCCGTCAGTCGCATGCTTCATAGGCATGGTACGGGAGCTCTAGACTACAGCAATCATCCAAGGGAAGCTGCAGCCTACACGGGTGTGACCATAATCTTCGGGTGGATTGCCAGTTAGGTTCCTCCGTTAGCTATCATGCAGCTCCCGCATCGGTGCAGGCACTAGTGTAGGCTGTGGTAGCCTTGAATAAAACAGCAATAGAGTGATAGACAATATATGTGTGACTTGGGATGAATGGAGTTAATAACCCTTAGCTATTGTTACTATGGAGACTATCTGAACAGCGGATAGCGGAGCTGTGCGAAATGCCACGGAGTCTCAGCATTAAATTGCATGGCGAAACTTAAGTCTCCGGCCGTCTTCGCATGTCTGGGGGTAATCCAAAGACATGGCCAGAACCCCTTATCGGGCGAGCGAAGGAAAACGCTCTCAATAACCCACTATGCCCTATTACCTCCAACCTCACATGATCATCTATACATCATTCATCTCATCAATTGACTACAACTTTTTATAGTATTTAATGTCACTTAAAAGACTTTTGTGCCAAAAAGTGGCGTAAAGCAATAACTTACTATTAATACAGATATGTATTGTGCATCAAGAATGATTTGTATATATGCTCAAGATTCGGTTTTAAAATATTTTTTTTAGTTCAACATATTCCACTTGGTCCCGGTGATCAGATGAAGTATAAGCCTATGCCCTCACTGTCCAGAAAAGGTAAGACAAAAACAAAGGAAATAACATTCAAAAACTTAAATCTTCGTTAAAAATATCGTTGTAAAGTTTATGTCACTATATTTTGTATTCAACCTTTACTGTGCGGGGATCGACTTTAATTGTCAGGATCTGACGTCTCCAGACAGTAAAAATATTGCTATTGCCGTAGACCCATTACATATGTATTCAAATGAATCAGAAAAAGCTGACTAAGACAGTTATGGTGATTTTAAATTAAAAGAAAACCTTTGGCCTTCAAGGTTTATATAATAATAATTCAGCGCTTTAAGTGTTAACGTAGCAGAAAAGTTCGTTTAACCCTCTAAGCACTAAGTTATCAATTTAACCCTTTAGGCCCTGAGCTATCAATTTAACTTTTATCCACTTAAAGCTATAAAATTTAGAATGCGTTGCCCAATTTTTTTAGTTGGCCATAGGGCGACCGACTGAAAAAATATTTAGGTATTGCATCACAAATTTTCTAGCCCTCGGTATTGCATCACAAATTTTCTAGCCCTCGCGAGGGCCACCCGCTATCAGCTAGATATCCGTGTGGTGGGCCACCACTGGGAACCGGCGGCATTCGGTGGTGTCTGGCTTCTGATATCTATGGCGCGGTGCTTTGTGGTGTCCCATGTATGTGGGCCATCCGCTATCAGCTAGACATCCGTGTGGTGGGCCACCACTAGCAACCGGTGGCATTCGGTGGTGGGCCACCGGTGGCCTACCGTAACGTTGCTGTCTGGTTTCTGATATCTATGGCGCGGTGCTTTGTGGTGTCCCGTGTATGTGGGCCACCCGCTATCAGCTAGACATCCGTGTGGTGGGCCACCACTGGCAACCGGTGGCATTCGGTGGTGGGCCACCGGTGGCCTACCGTAACGTTGCTGTCTGGTTTCTGATATCTATGATGCGGTGCTTTGTGGTGTCCCGTGTATGTGGGCCACCCGCTATCAGCTGGACATCCGTGTGGTGGGCCACCACTGGCAACCGGTGGCATTCGGTGGTGGGCCACCAGTGGCCTACCGTAACGTTGCTGTCTGGTTTCTGATATCTATGGCGCGGTGCTTTGTGGTGTCCCGTGTATGTGGGCCACCCGCTATCAGCTATACATCCGTGTGGTGGGCCACCACTGGCAACCGGTGGCATTCGGTGGTGGGCCACCGGTGGCCTACCTTAACGTTGCTGTCTGGTTTCTGATATCTATGATGCGGTGCTTTGTGGTGTCCCGTGTATGATGAACAGTGGTTTATCCCTTTAATAAAATCCACTTCTTCTTCCAGGACATTCTGATGACATACAGCTGGCTCACAGGCAGAGGATAGACCGTGTGTGCGATCTGATCAAGAACGGTACATATCACGTACCACGAACATATGACAGCGACATCAGAAGGCCTAAAGGCATTGTAGATAATTATCACGGTGTTCTGTATTGTGACATTGGAAAAACAGGGTCAACAAGCTGGAAAACCTTTTTCGGGTTGATGACTCGGAAAGAGAAGAAAGAACGCACTACGTGGTTTAAAAAACATTCCTATCCCTGGTACATTAGAAGGCCAAAGGGTAGATGGAGGTAAAAATATGTATTATAGTAAAATAAAATGTGTGGGAGTGTGGAAATTTAGGTGAAGCCTACAGCTCGATGTCTATGAAACAGGCTGTTAGTAACCACACAGTACTACTAGTCCATTTAATATAAACCTTACTAATCACAATGCTGTTTGACTATTTATGTTATTGACTGCTCACTACTTAAACTAAATCCTTTTTTTTTGCAGCAAATTTCATAAACTAGGAATCAATCGCGTGTCAAGCACCAGAGAAGCTCACCGGGAAGTGAATGATGGTCTACCTGACCCCAGAGAGGATTACTTCCGGTTCATCCAAGTCAGACATCCCCTGGAGAGACTGGCGTCAGCTTACTACTCCAGGGTCAAGACAGAACGAACAGCTCTAGTCAAAACAATCAGGGTAGGAATGGTTTACCACCTCGTGTTAACAGTTTTAAAAATTCCCATGATATGGAAGCCCGGTCCGATTGTCCCATATATTTACAAAATCATGCAGCGGCCTTGGACTGCAAGCCAAACTAAGAAAATGTTTGGCCTCAAACCGGTCCTTCTTCACTTCCCCCTCTTCCTCTTTGAAACCATGACTAAAACTGGAGGGGGCGGAACACTGCATTGAATCACTCTATAACAGCCTCGATCGTATTAGACTTAGGCTACCTTATGCCACTATTGGATGTTGTAATGTGCATTGAACCAGCATTTGTTCGATTTTCGTAATATATTATACTATATATTTCGTAATATATTATTAGTTCATCTGTTTGTTTTGACACAGACCCTGCTCAGTGATTAAGTGTTGGTTGTTTCTGTCTCTTTTGTTAATTTATATTGTGTATCGTGTTTTCAGCTTTAAAAAGCTCGCCTTAAATGGGCTAGGTGCAATTCAGACAGAGGCACCATCATATATCATCAAGTGTCTGTAACAGAATGGCTTTCATGCAAACATCATTATCTTTTTATTATCAGTTCGATTTTTTTACTAAATTTTTATGACACAAGTTATTGCATGGTTTTAACTTGCAAAGTCAAAATTAATTGGCCATACAGACCTACTAAGAGTGAGGTTATGGAAAATTCTTATTTAATAACAAATTATTATAGATTATATATATATATAAAATCAGTTCTGTTTACTTGTTATTTTAATATACTAACAACTCGATGAAGACTATACTCATTTAATTGTGGACGTGTTATTTGTAGAAAAAAGTGGGAAATATCACTGGAAAAACGCTAGGAGATACAGTGACTTTCAGAGAGTTTCTCATTTATGTCGTAAGTAGAGGTGACATTGTGACGTCACACGGGGCACTGGTCCTTACAACATCCTGTCGTAACCTAGAAAATAAAGGGTCATATATATAGTTAACCCTTTCAAGCCTGACTTTACAATTGTCATCTTCATCCACTACAAGCCGTGAATTGCTGTCGCAATTCTCGACTTGTAGTGGATGAAGATGATTTGATGTGGGTGAAAAATTAAAGAAAATCACCATGTATTGGTGTATATTGGTAAACCAGTTTAATGGAAATTTTCATTTCAAAACCCTAAGTTGTAGGAAACTTAAGTCTGTTTTCAGGGATGTAAAACGATGCTTTAATGCATCGTGGTGGCCTAAAGGGTTAAAGTAGTTGAAAGACCGTTATATCTCTTTTATTCCCCAAACTGCTGTGTGGAGCGATCATTTGTAGACGTGTGCTTCACTCAAGTCGTCATCAGACACCCAGCGAACACGAGACGTTGAAAATGCAGGCTTGAAGTTAGGCCAGCGTCGTAGACAGGGAACCGACCTCGAACCAGCTTTTGTTTTCTGTGTAACCAGGTTGGAATCACTATTTCCATTGTGGATAAGAATCCATAGTCCTTGTTTATCTGACTCATAAACAAACACATAACGTTTTTATGAACCCTTCCAACATGGCGACCGTCTATATACGTCAGATTCTGACGTATATAAAGACGATCCCTGCACTGAAAGAATTAAAATATTTCTAATGGCTGCAGACCCGAAACATAGGTATTCAAATGAAGCAGAAAGAGGTAACTAAGACATTTATGATGATTTCAAATTGGTGTCTATGGTTTATACAAAATCATTTCAGCATTGTAACGGTTAAATTCATATAATCAGGCAATCACAAGATAATTGGGCAATCCCATTTTGTCATTTGGCTAGAGCTAAATTCATCTTGCCAGGCAGTCATATTGTGCCGGTTGAGCAAAGCTAAATTCAATCCCAGCCATCGCGTTATTTGTATCTCCATGTTTGTATGGTGGACACATACATCCCTGCGGTGGCCTATAGTGACGATGGCAGTAAGAATACAGGTAGGGGGGGGGGTCTGGGAGGTCAGGGGGCATTCACCTTCCATCTCACTAAAACTAAATTATATTTGATATTTAAAATTTGACACTTTGTCAAGAACCCATATAATGTATTGGCTGCAAAGATTAAAAAGTCTACCCGGTATGACTGGGCCGCCTAACTCATTTGCTGCGCGAGGCCCAGTCACACTGACCGCCATTTTGTTTCCACAGCCAGCTGTGTAAAACGACACTCGCTTCTCCTACCAAAAAACTCGGATGCCATGAAATTGAGACAATTATTTCAAGTGCCTATGAAAATTAGGCCATTTTCAGCAGGCGTAAACTTTTGATCGTATTATAACTATTACATTTCAAAATGGAGGCTACTGTGTCAGAGCTTTGCTATGTCATCAGGGTATAAAAAGTCATTGTTTGACATACCTTTTTTCAATTGGACTTTATGGCCACTGGTGCTGGCAAGGCAACTCTGGCTTTGGCCTTGCATATGATATTTTGCCTGAATAATTTGCCCAATGCTGTGCGGACCTTGATCCAGCGGTTTCGGGGATGACAGCATGCTTTGCCAAATGATAAATGCAAATTAATTAGGCATATAAACAAGATATATTTTACAGATAATTTATCCGTAATTTCAATCGTACATAGTTTCAATCATAAACTATTACCTTGATATTCATGGCACAATATAATAATGACTGTGATATTTTCTTATTTTGCAGGCGATACCAGATGAAAAGATGATAGCATTTCCTAATGACCACTTCAAAACGTTTCAGGTTAGTGGTAGTAATGGTCGCCCCCTTCCTCTCCCAGATGGCTCATTCGGTCCGGCTGGGTATCAAAACTCAAAGGTGATCGGGTCGGATGTTTGTCATCGAGGTTGTGCACATACAGTTCTCCTAACTGTTCAAAGGGCTGAAGTGTACAGTGCTGTCTATGGTACTGTGGACTATAAAGAACCCTTGAAGTGATTCAATAAGAGCATGACATAGTCTCGACTTAGGACTTCCTTCTGTCACAATATTGCCATGATTGTACAGAAAGCGACGTAAATGTATTATTCACTCACTCAGTAGTAGTAACAGTAGTAGTAGTAACTAAGTGAAACTATTGTCTACCGTCATTTTTCAATTTCATTTAGTAACTTTGTAATATGTTAATATCAGTGCAGTATGTAAGTGGAATGAGAGTGATGCACAAATGACCAAGTGGGACGGTTAGAAATGGAATAAGAGTGATGCACAAATGACCAAGTGAGACGGTTGTAAGTGGGATGAGAGTGATGCACATAATTATGACCAAATGAGACGGTTTGTAAATGGAATGGGAGTGATGCAAAAATGACCAAGTGAGACGTTTGTAAATGAAATAAGAGTGGTGCAAAAATGACCAAGTGCGACGGTTGTAAATGAAATGAGAGTGATGCACAAATGACCAAGTGCGACGGTTGTAAAAGAAATGAGAGTGATGCACAAATGACCAAGTGCGACGGTTGTAAAAGAAATGAGAGTGATGCACAAATGACCAAGTGCGACGGTTGTAAATGAAATGAGAGTGATGCACAAATGACCAAGTGCGACGGTTGTAAATGAAATGAGAGTGATGCACAAATGACCAAGTGCGACGGTTGTGAATGAAATGAGAGTGATGCACAGATGACCAAGTGCGACGGTTGTAAAATAAATGAGAGTGATGCACAAATGACCAAATGCGAGGGTTGTAAAAGAAATGAGAGTGATGCACAAATGACCAAGTGCGACGGTTGTAAATGAAATGAGAGTGATGCACAAATGACCAAGTGCGACGGTTGTAAATGAAATGAGAGTGATGCACAAATGACCAAGTGCGACGGTTGTAAATGAAATGAGAGTGATGCACAAATGACCAAGTGCGACGGTTGTAAAATAAATGAGAGTGATGCACAAATGACCAAATGCGAGGGTTGTAAAAGAAATGAGAGTGATGCACAAATGACCAAGTGCGACGGTTGTAAATGAAATGAGAGTGATGCACAAATGACCAAGTGCGACGGTTGTAAATGAAATGAGAGTGATGCACAAATGACCAAGTGCGACGGTTGTAAATGAAATGAGAGTGATGCACAAATGACCAAGTGCGACGGTTGTGAATGAAATGAGAGTGATGCACAAATGACCAAGTGCGACGGTTGTAAATGAAATGAGAGTGATGCACAAATGACCAAGTGCGACGGTTGCCAACTCAGGCTTTCTTAACCCCTTGAGCGCTATAGGCACGACTATAGTTCATAATACATTTTATTAGCAGATTAATTCACTGTTATCGGGAATAAAATATGTCTTTCAACATGAACATTTTGGGGCTAAAATTAAACAAAGGGAAGTTTTGGGTCCCGCTAGCGTGACACAAATTCAACTTGGGTGATAATGTAGGTAAGATACCTTAGGAGAAAAAGGGTTAAAAACCTGCATCCCTCTGAAAATGATAGGAATAATGAAATCAAAATCATGATCTCAACTGAAAACTGGTTTGTGCTGCGTCCGTGAAATTCAAATAATTAAATGTAGTAGTGGTAGTAGTAATAGTAGTAGTAGTAGTAGTAGTAGTAGTAGTAGTAGTAGTAATAGTAGTAGGAGTAGTAGTAGTAGTAGTAGTAGTAGTAGTAAGAGTAGCAGCAGCAGCAGTAGCAGCAACAGCAGCGGCGCGGCGGCAGCGTCAATTCCTGCAAAATGTGTTGTTTGGCCACACATTGTCTCAACATTTACCAAATGTTCTCATGTTTGATGGCTGAATACAGCGTATAATTTTTTAGCTGTATATGCCTAACTCTTTTAAAAAAAAATGAAAAAATACTGTAATTTCCAAAATAAAAAATCCATCTGGCTACGTGTATAGCAGGTTTGTGTGCTGAAGCGGCCGGAACAAGTTTTCTCTAACTTTATAATGGATTTATGGTAATACATTTTTCTTTTTTTCTGAACAGACATTATGTGAGCCTTGTGATATCAGATACGACTATGTGGCTAAGCTGGAAACATTAGGTACAGATCTGGATCAAATTCTACCGAAATTCAAGTCCGTCAAACTAGAAAGGAAATTTCCAGAAGTTAATGTCAACAAAGGAGCACCTAAGTCATATAAGAAAATGTATTATGACATTCCTCTATCCATTCTACAGCCTGTCCTGGACAAATACCAAGCTGATGCCGATATGTTTGGATATACATTTGATAAATATATCAAAAGAAAAAGGAAACGATGATATATGCAGTTCAAACTAATCAATTTATAATTTATCCAAAATGTGGCGTTGTGTCTTTCATCTCATCATTTTTTCATTGTTATGCACATGTTGAGTTTCTAACGGTTCCAGCTTATTTGTATTCCTCTGTGTCCAAATTTCGGCGTGCTATTTCTCCCTTTTTTCATCCAATCGATTTCAAACCTTGGCACAATGTTCCTTAGGTATTGAGGTTTATGCTATGAGATCGGGAGAGTTTAACTGGATTAAATCCGGATTTTCATACATCCAAAAAGAGGTAACTCCAAAGAATAATATCTCTGTTGAATGAGGGATTGCCAATTAGGTTTTTAGTTTTTCCTTCATTTGGGTATTGAGTCTTATGCTAAGACTTTTTTAAGAGTTCGGGATTAAAAAAAACTACCACGAGGCCATTCTGTACCTAAGATACGACACAAGACGTCATACTACTACCACGAGGCCAATATGTACCTAAAATACGACACAAGTTGTCAAACTACCACGACGCCAATCTGTACTTAAAATTCGACACAAGACGTCATACTACTACCACGAGGCCAGTCTGTACCTAAAAGACGACACAAGACGTCAAACTACCACGAGGCCAGTCTGTACCGGTACCTAAAAGACGACACAAGACGTCAAACTACCACGAGGCCAGTCTGTACCTAAAAGACGACACAAGACGTCAAACTACCACGAGGCCAGTCTGTACCTAAAAGACGACACAAGATGTTAAATTATCACGAGGCCAGTCCGTACAGGTACCTAAAAGACGACACAAGACGTCAAACTACCACGAGGCCAGTCTGTACCTAAAAGACGACACAAGACGTCAAACTACCACGAGGCCAGTCTGTACATAAAAGACGACACAAGATGTTAAACTACCACGAGGCCAGTCTGTACAGGTACCTAAAAGACGACACAATACGTCAAACTACCACGAGGCCAGTCTGTGCCTAAAAGACGACACACGACGTCAAACTACCACGAGGCCAGTCTGTACATAAAAGACGACACAAGACGTCAAACTACCACGAGGCCAGTCTGTACTGGTACCTAAAAGACGACACAAGACGTCAAACTATCACGAGGCCAGTCTGTACCTAAAAGACGACACAAGACGTCAAACTATCACGAGGCCAGTCTGTACCTAAAAGACGACACAAGACGTCAAACTACCACGAGACCAGTCTGTACCTAAAAGACGACACAAGACGTCAAACTACCACGAGGCCAGTCTGTACATAAAAGACGACACAAGACGTCAAACTACCACGAGGCCAGTCTGTACTGGTACCTAAAAGACGACACAAGACGTCAAACTATCACGAGGCCAGTCTGTACCTAAAAGACGACACAAGACGTCAAACTACCACGAGGCCAGTCTGTACCTAAAAGACGACACAAGATGTTAAACTACCACGAGGCCAGTCTGTACAGGTACCTAAAAGACGACACAAGACGTCAAACTACCACGAGGCCAGCCTGTACCTAAAAGACGACACAAGACGTCAAACTACCACGAGGCCAGATTGTACCTAGAAGACGACACAAGACGTCGAACTACCACGAGGCAGACGATTTGACATATAGTAAATTGCTGATCATAACGCCCTTCTATAACCCATTGAAACTACAGCTTACGCTTCTTCGTGTGACCTTGAAAAATAGGCCAAGGTCATCTATCTTAGAATTTGACCTGGAGATCCATTTGGTACATAACTGTGGTGAATATCACTAGGCTAACTCAGACGGTTTCAAGTTATTTCGAACGCAAGTTTTTTTTGCAGCTCGGCCTGAGACCTTGAAAAATAAGCCAATGTCATTTATCTTAGAACTTGACCCAGAGACCCATCTGATGCATAACCGTGATGAATATTATTAGGCTAGCTTCGACGGTTTTCAAGTTATGTTTCACAGAAAAGAGGCTTCAGTCCCAGTCATTATGCGAAAAAATATATGCTTGCTAGCATCAATATGTTTGCCTAATGACACTGTTTTCTTAAGTTTATTTAGTTGGTGGATATTCAATTCGGTTCGATGTTATATTAATTTCATCAGTACACATCTGTTCAATCATGCGGGCAATAATGGACCATATGGATAAATACGGGTTTTAATGGGCATTGATGGGCAATATATACTCTCCATTTAATGCAATTTTTTATTTATTTTTTCTGTTTATTATGTGCACATTAAAACATATTAATTTATTTGGCACAATGTCATAGAGGATTTTTATAGCTATAATCGATATTAACAAAATATTTTACGTAGCTTTAAGTGAAATATGTGGTTGAGAATATAAGTGGTTCGTGGCATAGCAAACATTCAGTACATGGTTTTCTAAAATAAATGTCTCGTATATCATAGAAATTAATTAATTTACCATCCGAATGATATCACGTATGTAGGCTCAATGTAACTTATTTAAATTTCAAAAACGAAATGAACATTGCCCCGTATAAGTTACAAATGTTCAATTAAAATGAAATATATTTTTTTAAATTCGTTTTGCCCACTTCTGCTAAATAACATGATGGACTAGCCCGGGTAAATATTTAAATCTAATGAATAAACTGAACAATGAGATGAGAACTATAAGATATAATTATTTATTGATAGATGTTTGAATCTAATAAAAGTTATACATTTTCTATTAATGCCCATTATTTCCCACTTGGGCTAAAAAGCATTATTGTCGAGCCAGGGTAAATAATTAGATATAATGAATGGAATGAACAATGAGATGAGAAGTTATATTTACTTATTGCTAAATATTTGATTCTAATAAAATGAATTATTGTTTCTATATTTTTTATTAATGTTCATTACTGCCCACTTGGGCATTATTTCCCATTTGAGCATAATTGCCCACTTGGGCATTATTGCTTAGCCCGGATTTCTCCGGGTTTTGCCACACTGGGAAAACCCGGGACGGGTGATATGGCTAACCCTGACCTGATACTATTGTCTTCTTGCCATATACAACGTATAGCTTGTTATACATGTCATAACTTGTCTAGTTTTATTTCTTTTTAATTTTTTTTTACTTCCGTGCGTGCGTGTATGTATGTGTAAGTGTTTAAGTTTGGTCTCTCATAACTCTTGGAGAGTGGCCTGGTTACTTTTAACTCAACTGTTTTTATTGTGAATGTATCAAATTATTGTAACTAGGGTGAGACATAAATAAACAATTTGACTGTCTGTCTGTCTGTCTGTCTGTCCTGATATCGTTCCGACGTCACCAATAAGTATGCTTCATCCTGAGTGCTATCATAGAGTTACTCTATGGTGCTATACACTATTCCACACAAGGAGCTGTCGTCAATTCTGGGCTCATTATGTGGTACCACGTATGAGGTACTCTCCCTACGCCCCTACATAAGAGATATGATAATAGCACATACATTGTAGGAGACAAGCATCATCTGGAATGGAATCATGGAGCATGAGATCTCTTTTGCATACCTCACACTTCCATTCAGTATTTTCCATATTCTTGTTTAGCTCTTGTGGAATATTTTTGTATAGCGTCACTGCCGAAATATCGCATGAAGCAGGACATCTCAAAAATTTTCTCCCACAGAGACTTCTTCCAGGTATTGTCGCCACTGTTTTTTCTCTTAGGATCATCCTCATCATATCATAATTTATGTCCCTTTCATATAATACACAGCCTAATATAAGCGTGTCCCTTAATGTTGGATTCAGGTGTCTAGCCATTGTGGCAGTGTGTAGTATGAATGATACAGAAGATAATGATTCCACTATCCATTCCAACTCAGTGCAAGTCTAGATTAAGTGCAAGTGTGAACAGTGAAGAAACACAGCACCAGTATGGATGAAAGGGAAGTGCGACTTTTACAGGTGTTAGGCCTATACAGCGAGGCCATTACCATGATTACGGATTGCATTTCGTCCCCTTGGTTCAATAACCCTCTTAACGCTGAAAGCACCGAAAAAGGCCGTTTAATTCATCAACCATGTTAATGCTTTAAGAACCATATAATTTATCCGTTCAAAATAAGATAACTCGAAAGAATAAACATCTAAATGGCATAAGACGTATTTAAACAATATTATCTGAGAATTTTGTTTAATGTTAGAAGTGTGCTACTCACTTAAGATGGTTACTGGAGCACTTATTTCACAAGATTTGGGTCAGTCATAACAGTTCTAATCAATCAGTACTTGTATTACTTGACTGTGCAGCATACATCCCACACTCTTCAGTAAGCATCCCAATCGATTAGGATGGTTTTGTCTGCATGCACATATTTGTTTGCATTGCAGTATTAGGCATTTAAAATGTTTAAGACTGTTATAACATGAAAGCATGCCTGACAGTTGTTTATGATAATACCGTACTAACGCAAATAAGACGGTTATTGTACAACTCCTTGGCTACCGGTCAGTCTCGCTAATAAACGTCTTAAACAAATAAGACGGTTAAAACTATACCGTAACGCCCTGTCGAGTGCGCCCTATGTTTTGTTGACAATGGATACCGACATCTGACAGCACATATCAGAAGACATGGTCGACGAGCTGACATCCTGGCCATACGTATTAGACTGATTAGTCAGAAGGTATGTGTTTTAATTATCACTAAATCCCCTCAATAATAATAATATCTAACATGCATGCTATGACTGTATGAGACGAGAAAACGTGATTTTGAAAAGCATGATGACTGAGCGATAATACATCAATTCAATGTCATCAAATCAATGGCCCCTAGACCCTGTCCTAGGCTTGATAGCAATTTAGCATTTGTCATCTAATTTAAATCTACCCTTTCCAACAAAACATAGACTAGTCTAGGTCTAGGCCTGGGCCTAATGAATGTCAATAATGATGGCACTGTAACACACAAGTATTGAAGTAACATAGACTAGTAGTATAGTAGGCCTACAGGTCAACTTACTGTTACAAGCTGTTAGTGTTACTGCAGTGTCACTGCAGTAACACTAACAGTTTGTAACAATAAGTAACACAGGGCTCTGTAAGACTGTATTGTCAGTAACACTAACAGTCTGTCACAGTGCCCATGGCTATGACGTGTAAACTGTAGTGCAGGTGTACGTCTATAGGCTAGCCCCAACGTTAGTCTCTTGGGGCTAGGTCTAAGCAATGGGACGTGCACAGGGAGAGGGTCACAGACAGAGGGGTCCTGATCCCCCCCTCCCCCTAGAGCTGCAGATTTTTAAAATATTCCATTGATTTCTGGAGGCGAGCAGTCTTGGGCCTGGATTATTGCTATTCAAAAAGCAAGTGCAAGATATAGTAGGCGTATGTCCACTGTAGATTGGTGGTAGTAAACTAGTTAGGGTTTTCAACAATTACTCAACGCTTTTTTGAGAGATTTTTTACCAGCGACCCTCCCCCCCCCCCCTTCGGAACGCTTTTTAATGTTGTGTTGATTAAGGTCCATAATGCATCGCTGCTATATATATGGAATATTTGCCATTTTTTCTGTATTGTATGAGCCCTGTGTGAAAAATAAAAAGCACAAGAGGTGGTCTGAGGCTATGGAGACATTTAACATTTTTAAGGTGGCCTGAGGCTATAGTGAAATTTGTATTTTTTATGAATAAGACTATGTGTGCATTGAGTAATATATATTCTACTGTAAAATCCTTGATCATTTTCTTTGGGGATTTTCAATTAAATTACTTAAAGCCAAGCATTAACATGGTTAACAGGTTAAGGAAAATAGTCAACGTAAGTTAGATGCGTTGTGAGGGGGGAAGGCAGTAGAAAATCGCTTAAAAAACTTTACATAATTGTTTGTAATTGTGTAATTTGTTCTTTTTCTCAGAATGTCTTCTACGGATGAAGATAATCTACCTCTGGTCAGGTTTGTTAAAATGGAAAGCTCTAAAAAACAGAGGAAAAAAACAAACAAAAAAAAAGTTGAGCCAAACTTGCAGGCAGCAATCAAGCAGAGCAGGGTTGAAAAAAATACAAGGAATGAGGAGGAAAAAAAACATGAAAAGTCGGCAGATCATATGATTTTTGCTAATGGTGCTTACCGCCTTAAAGTTCCAAAGGATGGGGATTGTTTTTTTGCCTCAATCTCCTCACAGCTGGATCAGAAAATTGAGACGCGGGATTTACGAAATATCACATATGCAATCATTTATTGAAATTCAAAAGTTCTTATCATTCTTTTCTATCAGGAAAGGATCCTAAATTTGAAAAATCAGTGAAAAAAATTCGGAAATTGGGGACCTGGTCTGGTACTTTGGCTGATGCTTTACCACTTGCCATGGCAAATTTAGTTCAAAAACAAATTATAATTTTTACAAGCATCAAATCAACATTGGCAATTTCACCAAACCTTTCAATAGAGCCTGAGCTGCAAACAAAGAGAAGGAATCTCATGCTGGCACATTTGCGAATCCCCCAAAGAGAGCATTATGATGCTGTTTTCCTCTTAACTGGTAAATTCATACTACTAAATATTTGTTTTTTGTCCTTTATCTTAATCATCAATAATAATGAATTATTATTAATCATTCAAACTAGATTACATCCATTTTCAAAGTAAACTAAAAGCAGTACAAAATTGCTCGTCATTTTGTTTACTAATAAATCCTATTTATTAACATACAAAGATTGAATTATAAAAGTATTAGCATTACTTTATTTTCAAGATAGAGAGACATCACTAATCTTAATAAAATATCTGTAATATTTTGACTTTTTCCTCTAATGTCATGGTAAATAATGAAATATATATATATATATTTTTATAGTTGTAGATTATACAATTGCCGATACTACAATCTATGTCTAATTGCATACAGTAGTAATGACTCATATTTATTCACATAAACATGTTTGAATTATAAATGTTATGTATTAACATCTAAACAAATTTAAATTATAAAGGTATTTACATATAGGTCAGGTTTCATTTTAGGTATAAGTTACCACAAAATTGCTAATACAATGTATTACATTACTTTATTTTCAAATGATGTTTTCACCTGTAGCATACATACCATGAAATATGATACATTGATGTTTTCCAGACATACCTTCTACAACCCCCCTCCAAACCATCCAAACAACTGACACAATTTGTGTCGCTGGGGATATTCAAGATGGTGAGTTAAATATTGATCTTAACTTATTATAGAGATATGATTTATCCCAATAATTCTGCTTTATTGTGAAATTTAAAATGAAAAGCCAAGAAACAGAGTCAAATAGTATAAATCTTAATATTATTTTTGTGTTAATTTCAACTCTTCTCTGCACTTTGGTGTAGACTAATTGAAAATATTGCTATATTTATAGTAATATAACATACAATTCCTGATTCTACAATCACTGTATAATTGCATACTGATGATTCATATTTATTCACATAAACACATTTCCATTATAAAGGTATTTACATATAGCTCAGGTGTCATTTTAGGTATTAAGTTTACCACAAAATTGGTGTCGCAATCATTTACATTACATTATTTTCAAATGATGTTTTCACCTATAGCATACATACCATGACATGTGATACATTGATGTTTTCCAGACATACCTTCTACAACCCCCCTTCAAACCATCCCAACAACTGACACAATTTGTGCAGCTGGGGATATTCAAGATGGTGAGTTAAATATTGATCCTAACTTAT
Organism: Flabesymbios commensalis; assembly: GCA_964017125.1. NCBI lineage: Eukaryota > Metazoa > Annelida > Polychaeta > Terebellida > Flabelligeridae > Flabesymbios > Flabesymbios commensalis. Next base: position 55,716,122 of record OZ024916.1, on the reverse strand, counting down.
TTTAATAATAATATAATTTATTCCGATGATTCTGCTTTATTGTGCAATTTAAAATGAAAAACCAACAAATGGAGTCAAATATTTTAAATCTTAATATGATTTTGTACTAATTTCAACTCTCCTCTCCACTTTCATGGAGAATAATTGAAAATATTGTTCTTTTGATAGTAATGCCTGTATATTCCATGGAGTCAAATATTATAAATCTTAATATGATTTTTGTACTAATTTCAACTCTTCTCTCCACTTTCATGGTGAATAATTGAATATATTGTTATTTTTATGGTAATATTTTATATAATTGCTGATAGTACAATCACTGTATAATTGCGTACTGATGATTCATATTTATTCATATAAACAAATTTCAATTACAAAGATATTACACAGGCCTATAGCTCTGGGCCCGTATTCTCGTACAAGGTATGATAAATCATAGGCTTCTGATTGGTCGAGATGGCCATCTCGACCAATCAGAAGCCTACGATTTATCGTAACTTGTACGAGAATATGGACCCAGGTTTCATTCTAGGTATTAAGTTTACCACAAAATTGGAGTCGCAATCATTTACATTACATTATTTTCAAATGATGTTTTCACCTGTAGCATACATACCATGACATATGATACATTGATGTTTTCCAGACATACCTTCTACAACCCCCCTTCAAACCATCCCAACAACTCACACCATTTGTGCAGCTGGGGATATTCAAGATGGTGAGTTAAATATTGATCTTAACTTATTATAATAATAAAATTCATTCCAATGATTATGCTTTATTGTGAAATTAAAATTGAAAAGCCACGAAATGGAGTCAAATAGTATTAACCTAATATGATTTTTGTAATAATTTCATCTCTTCTCTCCACTCTTATGTAGCCTAATTAAAAATATTGCTATTTTTATAGTAATATAATATACAATTGCTAATACGTACTACAATTGCTGTATAATTGCATACTGATGATTGATATTTATTCACACATAAACAAATTTCAATTATAAAGGTATTTACATATAACTCAGGTTTCATTCTAGGTAGTAACTTTACCACGATATTGGCATCGCAATGTATTACATTACTTTATTTTCAAATGATGTTTTCACCTATACCATACATACCATGAAATATGATACAATAATGTTTTCCAGACATACCTTCTACAACCCCCCTCCAAACCATCAACCATCCAAACCCAACAACTGACACAATTTGTGCAGCTGGGGATATTCAAGATAGTGAGTTAAATATTGATCCTAACTTATTTTAATAATAATATAATTTATTCCGATGATTCTGCTTTATTGTGCAATTAAAAATGAAAAGCCAACAAATGGAGTCAAATATTATAAATCCTAATATGATTTTTGTACTAATTTCAACTCTCCTCTCCACTTTCATGGTGAATAATTGAAAATATTGTTCTTTTTATAGTAATACCTGTATATTCCATGGAGTCAAATATTATTGATCTTAATATGATTTTTGTACTAATTTCAACTCTCCTCTCTACTTTCATGGTGAATAATTGAAAATATTGTTATTTTTATGGTAATATATTATACAATTACTGATACTACAATCACTGTACATGTGTATAATTGCGTACTGATGATTCATATTTATTCATTTAAACAAATTTCAATTACAAAGATATTACACAGGCCTATAGCTCAGGTTTCATTCTAGGTTTTTAAGTTTACCACAAAATTGGAGTCGCAATCATTTACATTACACTATTTTCAAATGATGTTTTCACCTGTAGCATACTTACCATGACATAAGATACATTGATGTTTTCCAGACATATCTTCTACAACCCCCCTCCAAACCATCCCAACAACTGACACAATTTGTGCAGCTGGGGCTATTCAAGATGGTGAGTTAAATATTGATCCTAACTTATTTTAATAATAATATAATTTATTCCGATGATTCTGCTTTATTGTGCAATTTAAAATGAAAAGCCAACAAATGGCGTCAAATAGTATTAACCTAATAAGATTTTTTTGTACTAATTGCAACTCTCCTCTCCACTTTTATGATGAATACCGGTAATTGAAAATATTGTTATTTTTATGGTAATATTTTATATAATTGCTGATAGTACAATCACTGTATAATTGCATACTGATGATTCATATTTATTCACATAAACAAATTTCAATTACAAAGATATTACACAGGCCTATAGGTCAGGTGTCATTCTAGGTATTAAGTTTACCACAAAATTGGGGTCGCAATCATTTACATTACATTATTTTTAAATGATGTTTTCACCTGTAGCATACATACCATGACATGTGATACATTGATGTTTTCCAGACATACCTTCTACAACCCCCCTTCAAACCATCCCAACAACTCACACCATTTGTGTCGCTGGGGATATTCAAGATGGTGAGTTAAATATTGATTTTAATTATTATAATATTTTAATTTATTCCGATGGTTCTGCTTCAAATTTTAATATGATTTTTGTACTAATTCTAACTCTTCTATCCACTTTCATGGTGTTGAAATTGAAAATATTGTTATTTTTATAGTAATATATTATACAATTGCTGATACGTACTACAATGGCTGTTTAATTGCATACTGATGATTCATATTTATTCACATAAACAAATTTTAATTATAAAGGCATATACATAGGCCTATAGCTCAAGTTTCGTTCTAGGTATTAAATTTACTACAAAATTGGCAGTGCAATGAATCATGTCAGTACTTTATTTTTCAAATGATGTTTTTATTTGTAGCGTACTTACTATTCCATATGATACAAAACAAACTTTATATTGTAATATAATTTATTTCAGTTATTCTGCTTTATTGTGCATGTTTTTGTTATTTTTACAGTAAGAGATTTTACAGCTGTCATTAAAATTATTACAATAACTTCTGGAGATGAGAAATCCCAGATTGGGAGTCAAATATGATCAATCTGGATATGATTTTTGTATTAATTTTGACTTTCCTCTCTACTGTAATGGTGAATAATTAAATATATCGATAATTTTACAGTAAAAGATTCTACAATCGCTGCTTCTTCAATTGATGTCTAATTGCATACAATCCTAATTTATCATATTTATTCACATAAAAAAATACATTTCTATTAGAAAAGTATTAACATATAGCTCAGGATTCATTCCAGATACCAAAATGACCACAAAATTGGAGACGCAATGAATTACATTACATTCTATTCAAATGATGTTTTTATCTGTAGCGTACATACTCTGACATTTTAATACATTAATGTTTACCAGACATACCTTCCACAACCCCCCTCCATATGACCACAACAACTGAGACTGGTTTTGTAGCTGGTGATATCCACGATGGTGAGTTAAGTATTGATCATAACTTTATATTATAATATAATATATTCAGATTTTGTTATTTTTACACCAAGAGGTTCTGCAACTGTCATTCAAATTGTTACATACATTTCTGGTGAAGAAAAATCCAAGATACTGAGTCAAATACTACTGGTCTTATTATGAATTTTGTATTAGTTTTGACTGTCCTCTCTAATGTCATAGTAAATAATGGAATATATCGTTATATAATGCACTTGAACATATTTGAATTATTAAAATATCAAACCATTCTTCAGATTTCATTCTAGTTGTTATATTTATCACCAAATTGAAGGTGTAATGAATGACTTTACCTAATTTTCAAATGAAATTTTCACCTCTAGCGTACATTCTATGTAATTTATGTTTCTCAGACATACCTTCTACAACCCCCATCCAAACCATCCATACGACTGACAACATTTGTGTAGCTGGGGATATTCAAGATGGTGAGCTATATATTTATCTTAATTTGATATCTTAATTTGATATTAGAATATAATTTATTCCGGTTATTTTGTTTTGTTGTGGAATGTTTTATTCTTCTCAGTAAGTGGTTCTACAACTGTCATTCAACTTCAGGAGCTGAAATACCCAAGATGGGGAGTCATATATACATGTAGTATCAATCTGAAACTGATTTTTGAAATAATTTGCACTATATGTTTCTGTTGCTGAGATAAACTTATTTCATTGTAATAGAGTCTACGAACGCAGTCCATTCTCTCACAAAAAAGACTTTTGACATTGTAAAAAATGCTCTATGTTGCTAATTCGATAATTCACATTAATTCAGGATTGGGAGTTTCACTATTGGTATGATTATTAGGATGGTGTGTTAAATGAGTTATTATTATTGATATGATTGTTGTATTTATTATGTTTTTGCTCCTTGTTTGCTTAGTGATGTGACATATTGTTACTTTACAGGAGAAGATTTTACAATTCCTGTCCAGCTAAACACAAGAACAGAAAACACTTCAGATAATGTTGATAGCGGTGAAGGTTAGTTAGATAGATATCTTATTCTCCACTAATTTTTTGTTTAATTTTTTTAAATGTTTTCTCAGCATTAAATGACATTGTAGCTTGTTAATGCCTGAACGTTGCCTTTTCAGAAATAGCCAACACCTGCTCAATTCAGCTGGTCTCATGTCAACATGTACCGGTGACCACCGTAGCATCACAACTACGATTTCTCAACTCCCAATCCAGTAATGTGATGCCGCCGTTACCTGTTCTTTCTGCAGAGCCGGAAGCGACCCCTACTGTTACAACACAAAAGGACCCAATGCTAACTGGCTGCCAGATGTTAGATGACTATATAGTTACTATTGAGGAAGTGGCATCTCATGTTGCCGATGAAAATGATGAGCTAGCAAGAAATGACAATTGGATACAAGATTGTGAGGCTGTTTTTCCTAAAAACATTATACCGGAACACCGAAAAGAAGATGGCAACGTGGCTGATACAGAAGATAATGATAAAGAAAATGTGCCTATCTCACCAGAAAGGACTCGTAAAAGAAAACGTCAACCATCTAAGTGGAAAAATAAAGTTAAAAAGCTGGCCAAGAACTCTGGGAAAGAATATTACTCTGTCAATGGTAAGTATATACCCAATCGTCAAGTACGGTCAGAGACATGTCTGAGACCAGAAACCTGCCAGTGGTCTTGTGCAGAGATTTCAAACGAACATAGACAAACCATATTCGAAGAATATTGGGGTATGGGTGTCTATGAGAGGCAAAAAGATTTTCTACTGCGATATATAGAAGAGAAACCTTGCCAATCACACAAAGTCAACTGCAGGCAGAGAAACTACAGGAAGAACTATTTTCTCCCCGTTAGAAATCAAGCAGTTCGAGTTTGCCAAGATTTTTTTTTAAACACATTAGACATATCCAAAAGTCTTATCCAGTACATCTTTGAAAAAAACCGCAACATTTCTAGTTTGTCAGTAAGTGTCCAAGATCGTCGCGGTAAACATCCCAATCGAAGGGCTCTGAACACTGAACAAATAGATGAGGTAAAAGCTCATATCGATTCTTTCCCAACTGTCTTACCCCATTATGTTCGCAAAAGATCTAAAAGAAAATATTTGGATTCGACCCTCACCATAAAAAAAATGTATGAACTGTATTGTGAAAACCAGCAGCAATATGGCAGGAGTTGTGTTAAAGCCAGTGCTTATCGTATGATTTTTAATACCAGCTTCAACTTATCTTTTCACAGGCCAAAGAAAGATACATGTGCCAAATGTGAGACTTTCAAAAACATGTCTATTCTTTCTGAAGAAGACCAGATAAATAAAGCTCAGCATCTTAGTGATGCTAAATTTGCACAGAAACTGAAAGACGAAGACAGAGCAAGAGCCGAAGGTGACAGTTCCTTCAGAACGGCAACTTTTGACCTACAGTCTGTTCTTACCACCCCGTGCAGCAATGTCAGTACACTCTACTATAGTAGAAAACTGAATGTTTTCAATTTTACTGTATATGAACAGGCATGCCACGCGAAGCGTGGTTTGTGTTTTATTAGGGATGAATCTAATGGAAAGCGGGGTTCATGTGAAGTTGCTACTTGTCTTATTAATTACATTTTATCTTTGCCATCAGAGGTTAAAACTCTGACACTGTATTCCGATTGCTGTGGTGGGCAAAATCGTAATCAGTTTCTGGCTATTGGATTATATCATGCATTAGAAAAATCAGGATTGGAAAAAGATTGAGCATGTATTTCTTGTTAGCGGTCATACATACATGGAAGTTGACTCAATGCATTCTGCCATTGAGCACTCCAAGAAATACGTGGATGTTTATGTACCGAGTGATTGGTACAACATAATTCGCTTAGCGAGACGTGCTCAGCCGTACATCATTTATCCTCTCCAATTTCATGATTTTTTGGATATAAAATCAACTCACAAGCAGATAAAAAATCCACGCATTGATTGTGAAGGGCATCGAGTTAGGTGGTCCGCTGTTAAATCTGTCACTGTAATTAGTGGCGAGAAAGCACTTTTCCTCAAATATGTATATGGTGAAAATGCCCATGTGCATAAGGTACCAATAATACTTAAGAAAAAATACACACAACTTCCCACCACTTCACTTTACTCAGCCCAGCTTTCCATCACCAATAACAAAAAAAGAGATTTGTTAAAACTATGTGAGAGTCTAGTAGTGCCACGCTATCATCATTCATATTATCATAACCTCCACGGAGAAGATCAAAGTGATCGGCTACCTGTACAGGATTTACTTAAATCATCAGAAGACTCTGATAGTTAATAAACTCTTTCGGTACAATGTTTGCATAATATTATATACATTTTCAAACTGCTGTTTAACCCACAAACTTCTTGAACGATATGAGTATTATTGAGCAGATCAGCTCATCCAAGTTAATTATATATTATTTTTAATATCTAATACTTAATATTTCTGGTCAAGAGGCAAGACGGTGTACGTCCCCTGTTAAGCATACATACACGGTTTTGACTCTTCATCAGCAATATTAATCATCTTTGAATTATACAATTGTTTGTTGTTATGCAGATTTATCGGCTATGTTGACTGCTGATAATATGATGGTTATTGTTATGATGGTTATTGTTATTATTACTATTATAATCATTTTGTGATTGCCTTTTGTGATTACCCTTGTTATTGTCAATAAAACATGATCTCATGTATTCTAATCTTAAGTGGTTGTTTTTATGCAATACACATATTTCAAAACCTGAGAAAATCGATGATCTTTACAGATTTAAATGTGTCTATACTAACTGATCTGATATCAACACTTTGAAACGTTTCTAAATGCTAAAAAAAAGCAAATATTGGAATTGCCTCCGTTTTGAATTGTCAATAGCGTGAAAATAAAATAATATTTATAATCTGATTTTCCCGCAGATCTTGATATAATTGGAAATTACGTTACTGCTGCCTCATTATGTTGAGGTAGACATAACCAGCTGCTAATGTTATAAGAAATCATATTTTGCGATCAGAGTTTACTTTTCCAGGTGACTTTCAGATTGACTGCTAAGCCGTTATTACAATAATCCGTGTCCTTCTCGATGGACACATATAGTCCACAAGCTAGGTGTCTGTCGCGCCAGAATCAAAGAACATGGAACGAAACGGCGCCATCTGCTTGAGTGCCGGTCTCGTCTAGTATTAGCTAGGCTACCATGGTGATATCATTATTATCTATCACGCATTCGCCGTTGTAAGAGCACATTTTTAGATGTTCGAACATTGCTATTTATTATACTGGACTCCTTAAGATGGTTACATCATAGTTGATGGACCTCCAGTAGTATCGTAGTAGTGAGTCTTATTAGCTTAAGACTGTTTTTATCAAGATTGACTGGTAGCTACAGTTTTGTTTGAAAACCGTCTTACTCGCGTTAGTAGGGTATTAACAAAAATAACTGTTGAGCATGATTTGATGTTATAACAGCCTTATTTGTTTAAGACGTTTATCAGCGGGATTGGCGTTGGCTAAAGAGCTGTACAATAACCGTCTTATTTGCGTTAGTAGGGTATTACAAGAAACAACTGTCAGGCATGCTTTGATGTTATAACAGTCTTAAACATTTTAAATGCCTAATACTGCAATGCAAACAAATATGTGCATGCAGACAAAACCATTCTAATCGATTAGGACGCTTATTGAAGATTGTGGGATGTATGCTGCACAGTCAAGTAATACAAGTACTGATTGATTAGAACTGTTATGACTGACCCAAATCTTGTGAAATAAGTGCTCCAGTAACCATCTTAAGTGAGTAGCACACTTCTAACATTAAGCAAAATTCTCAGATAATATTGTTTAAATACGTCTTATGCCATTTAGATGTTTATTCTTTCGAGTTATCTTATTTTGAACGGATAAATTATATGGTTCTTAAAGCATTAACATGGTTGATGAACCAAACGGCCTTTTTCGGTGCTTTCAGCGTTTAAGAGGGTTATTGAACCAAGGGGACGATTTAAAGATCAGTGTGGTGTACATTACACGTCTGATCAAAGGTGAGGGTGATGTGTCAGCAGTATGGATGAAAGGGAAGTGCAACAGGTGTTATTTAGCGTCGCCGAAATGTGTTGCATTTACATGGCGATATATATTTTAAATCGCCGGAAAAAAAACTTATTTTTTTTCAAATCATTTTTTATGATCGTCATTTATTTATTCAATAAAATGACAAGGTACATCACACAAGCACCAATTGCACAATGTACTGAACATTGACACTTATTGTTAGACAAACCGCATTGTTACGGTATATGGGATGCTAACTTTGTCTATGCACGCAAATGACAAATCGCCAAACAAATAAATCTGCCGTCCAAAATTGCAACCTGTTTTCCTTTTAAACTTACTCGTGCTCAAAACGTCAAATAATTATATTTTTAGTTATAATATTCTGGTTATATATCCAGTTTAGCAGATTGGAGCTGCTCGGACTGGAAGACCGTACTTTTCCGTAATTCCATTCTAAATATTTTACTAATCAACCCAGCTTCGGCCTAGTAGCCAGTTCGTGAAAATAAAAGGCAGACTATTAGTAAAATGTTACTTTTGACAGGTACATTTCAAGAAAAAAAACTCGTGTATACTTTACATAAAAATAATCTCACCAAAACACACTAACGTTACTGTTAGGCTGACGTTACTGAATATATTTTTTTCGCGAAATTATTCTATATTTGAAAAACTCGTATTATCGCCCTCTGAATGAAATCACCAATTACTCGCTCGACGGCGACACGATATTCATGATATATAGAATAACTCGTATTATCGTCCTCTAAATGATGAAGTCGCCAATTACTCGCTAGACGGTGACACGATATCTATTAGAGATAGAGAAAATATCAGCGTGTTTTGGGATATATGTTTGTCACTATATAGTCCTTTCTGCGGGGGGACGTTTCACCGACCAAACAATGAAATAAATTTGTCTTGCATCAAACTACTACTCACAAACATATTATTTTCTAGAACCATGTTTTTACTATGAGAAGATGGAATCACGTGGTTTTTTTTACCAATCAAACTAAAAGAACCGCTTTTGCAATAGAAAAGCAAATTTTCTGTTGCAGAAATAGTCTGATTTCCCAGGGTCGTTTCAAATGGATATGCTGGCACCATAATTAAAAGTTTTATTTTAAATGCAATTAATGCTTTAGGCGTAGTAAATGTTATTGATAATATATGATACTCTTTGAGTCAAAGAGCAATGCTCCTTTATTCAATTAGGGCTAACTATTTTCAGTTGTATTCAGGTAGGGTTAGTGTATGTAGTAGAGCGACTTTGTCAGCTGGGTTGGTCTGTGTGTAATATTATATTTACAGTGTAATTACAATAATTATATTCATGATAATATGATGCTCTCGATTTACAACATTGACCCTCAAAGCATCGTGGATAAAACGTGTACTGACAACCCTATGAGAACAATATATGCACCGCATTGTATATTTGAGTGAATATATTGCAAAATAAATGACACAATTGACCAAAAAATCGCGAATATTTAATATTATATAATACTCTTGTGCATTTGATAACACTTGGTTATTCCCGTGGGAATAAAGTGGGAATTGCAAAAGCAATTTACGTCTGAAAGTGATTGAAAATTAGAAACATGGATGGTCAAGGAAATATAATTATATAGCTACTGAAATAATTATTTGCCTAAGCAATTAAACATAATAATTTTTTGTTGATTGCGATGTGTTTGTTAAAAAATACAAACCTAACTTTTCCACCTATCGGATAGAAAATTGAGTAAATAAATTAAAGAGTAATTCAGCATTTAGAGGGTTAATTCGGCAGAGCTTTGATGGTAGATACAAATTATGTACCTTCTACCGTTACGTTCCTGATAATTTTACTATGTCTGAGGGGGTGGGGGTTGAGAAGGAGGGATGGGTAATGTTACATATAATAGGGAAGCTAATTGGAGAAAGCATCGCGGCATACACGATTGGCGTTGAGCCAATGTTGATTAATTGTTGGTCCACCATCTGCGACGCTGACCCAACTTTTAGCCAATATTAGTTCAACGTCTTGTGTTTACCGGGCAGCAGGTAACCTCACGTCTTTATAGCCTTGTGTGTGGATCGTCAGACCAGTTTATGGGAGTCTGGTGCCAGGAGAACACGTTTACTAACCTGGCGACATCAAGTAAAACATTGTAACTGTTCATGATGTTATGATCCAATTAATACATGAAGCGTAGTTGTGAAATAATATGCTAATCTGATATATTCTGTGCATTCGTTGGGATAAATTGCTAAATTTTGAAAGAGGGAGATAATGGCTGTTCAACTCATAGCACATCCGGAACATCATCAGTATAGTATGAAGCTACAATCATACTATTTAAAATGAGAAAGTTGGTGTGACGTCCTAGCAGATCAGTGGGCTTTTCTACAATAGAGGACATCATCTCTGGCATGATCTACCAGAGTTTACACTCTGCAGCAACCACCACCTCTGAACATTATGACGATCCCACCTTCCACTGCAAATACTATATGTTGACACGGTGTTGTATTAGGCCTAATTGGGACAGTTTTACAGACGGCATTACATCGACATCAGGTCAAATTGACATTATTTCTGAGCTGAGAGCAGCATTGAAAGCCGGCATCAGTGAGTCGAGTTGAACATAATAGAGATCTCACCTTCAAGACCAGCAAAGATTCAGTGTAGAGCAGACAGTAGTTTGCATTGATTGATCCAGGTAGATGATAATAATTAAACAATATGTTTTGGACTTTATTTATAATGGCTCAACAATTCGTAAAGTCAGGCTAGACCAATGTTGCTGCAACATCTAAGGTAAACTCTGAATCGTCTTCGGTACTTGTCAGTCATTTACAGTTGATTTATTACATGCTTGCTATTATCAGGGATATTGAAATAATAGAAACACACAATTGTTTGATGTTAAAATTATTTTTTTGGTCTTGTTTGCAGTGCATAATACCATTGCTAATTGTTCTACCTATGTTAAAAGTGTGATGTAAGTGTGATGTAGCTAGCTTTCTGTCAAATCAACAAGAGTTTAACACGATGGGCAACGCTAATATCGTGAAAATAATGATATCATGTTTGATATGTGTCACTGTAAAAAGTAATATAATTTCAAACAATAGTGTGCAGATTCTAGTGACAGCAGTCAACAGTCCCAATGAAGCAGATAATAGAATAGTGGCGTCAGCACAAACTACACCTATTTCAGTGACGTCAGTCAATAGTAGACACATCTCAATAACACATGTCCATGGTGTACATAATCCAGTGTCGTCAGTCAATAATACACAAAACCCAGTGACGCCTGACCATGGTACACACAATCCAGTGACGTCAGAAAATAGTACACATAACTCAGTGACGTACGCCGACAGTACACATGTCCCAGACACCAACAATTCTACGTCCACCTTTGATGAGGACGCCACATTGTCAGATCCTGATGTAGATCCACCTGTAGGTAATATACTTCCTCTTGATGATGGTGGGACACCTTTAACTACCTGTAACGCTTACAAAAGGGTGCTAAACGTGTTTATTGTTTTGGCACTCGGGGTATATGGGGTGGCCAGTAACGTCTTCACATTGGTGGTAATATGGCCAGATAGATCTAAGTCTGCCACAATGCTTCTTGTATTTGTACTGGCCGTGGCAGACTTATCATTCATTGTGAGCTATATCTATATGCTAGTATCGCCCAGCTTGGCCGCCTGGCTCAGAGACTGGGATTATATGACATATTATACCCATCTTAACACATGGATGTGGGCTGTGACTAACATAGCACATTTTACAGCCACATGGCTGGTAGTATGTGTGACTGTACAGCGCTATGTGGCTGTGTGTCATCCCAATAGTGCTAACAGATGGAACTCCATTGGCATGACCAGGAAAGCGTCTCTCGCTATAATACTAGCCTCTATCATATTTAACATACCAAGGTTCTTGGAGTTCCAAATAGTCACCGGACCATATGGCCCACAACTTACCCCGACAGCCATGAATCGTAGTGGCATCTACAAAATTTTCTACAGAAGTTTTCTCTTATATTTTTGTGTTTTTGTCTTTCCACTGATATTGATGATCTATACTACAGTGAGGCTCATACACGCTTTAAAGATGGCCACCAAAAAAAGAGCTACCCTAGTTCAGCATAATGTACTGAAGGAAGGCGCTAACAAGCACGCTGACATTACTCTGGGCTTAGTGGTGGTGGTCATTATCTTTGTGATATGCCAATTGGCAAATCTGATGCGTCGCGTATTAGAAGCCACTCTGCCAGAAGAATACACAATATGTGGCACATTTTTCTTCTACTTCAAGCCTATCAGTGGCTTAGCTATACTTTTCAACTCGTCAATTAATTTTACCGTCTTCTGTTTCTGTGCGCGTGGGTTTAGGCGAGAAGTGATAAAAAAACTTCATAGTGTTTTTCGCATGAACCGAGTTGCTCCTTCAGTGATCTCTGAGTCATGTCAATCTGGGTCAGCTCAATCAAGCTCTAAGGGCAAAAGGGCGAGAACGACAGAGACTGTTCTGGGTCCGAGGCGCCCGTGATCGGGACTGTTCTTGGTCCGCGGCGCCCGTGATCGGGACTGTTCTGTGTCCTAGGCGCCCGTGATCGGGACTGTTCTGTGTCCTAGGCGCCCGTGATCGGGACTGTTCTGGGTCCGAGGCGCCCGTGATCAGGACTGTTCTGGGTCCGAGGCGCCCGTGATCGGGACTGTTCTGGGTCCGAGGCGCCCGTGAACGGGACTGTTCTGGGTCTGAGGTGCCTGTGTCAGTATCTGTTCACTCTCATTTTTGTGAGAATATCTTCGAAAATGACATAAGCTGCTACATTTAACTTTTGAATGTCTAGACGAGAATGAGTCAAATAATTGCTTTGACATCATGGACTGGTTAATCTTAACCCTCTTGCTTCTAGTCCTATGTTACAATCAGTTTCAAATTATTTACCTAATCTCCTGTCGGCAATACTTCATTTATTTACCACTCTGCTCCAAGCAAAATATTTATTTCATTTCCTTAGAAATTTTGTTTCTGTTTTCAAAAATTGATCCCAAACCAGGCTTTAGTTTTAAATTTAAATTTGATTTAATGAATTTAATGAAAAATCTATCTCAAAATGTTTTTTCCAAAAATACTCAGATACACCCTCCCCCGTCTGGATATTGAATTGTGGTCCCTTAGCAATTCCAGTCTTAAATGAAGGACACATTTAAACAAACAATCCAGCTTTATAAAGGTTAATGTCACCTACCACGATGGATATACCAAAATCAAAGTGTAATATTTTGTTTCCCTATTCTAAGAGTGGATGTTGTATTAGACCACTTTTGTGTATTTTGTAGACTAACCGTGCCTAGACAAACCTGTATATAACAATGTAGGCGTACAAGTACTATTGAAAAATATCACTCACATTATCAATGTCAATGAAGTTTTTGTCGTTTACTATGTATTGTATTTATTGATTGCAACATATTAAATCAAACAACAATAAGCTTATCTGTACCGTATGTAGCAGCCCTAACTGTATGTATTGTCACACCATATGTAATATGCCCCGATGTGTATGTATTGTCACACCATATGTAATATGCCCCGATGTTAGAATCTATCTACTGTCATTGTTAGAAAATGACACGTACAAGCTGACTAAATTTAACTTGTAAATATCTAGACGAGAATGAGTCAAATAAATGCACTGAATACGAAAAAAATGTAAATAGATGCTAATTTCATCAAATAATTCCATTGTGGATGTGTTTATATCAAATAGACACCTTTTTGATCATTTGAAGCTGGACATTACGTTGGGAATTCCAGCCGTAAACGACGGACTAATAGAAGCAATCCACCATCATCAGTTTTACTTGCACCTGACTACAAGTGCAATAAAAAAGCAAGAGTCCTATATTAGTCTTCTGAGTGTAGATTAAGACCACCTTTGTGTATTATGTAAACTGACCAGGCATAGACAAACCTTGTATATAACAATATAGGTGGACAAGTATTATTGAAAAATAGCATACAACAATATATGTAGACCCACAAGTATTATTTAAAAATATCACTCACAATATCCCCGTAATTTTATCATGGTAAGATCAAAGATGGAATAGAAAAAAAAATATTGTATTAGCTGTTTACTATTTATTGTAGGACCTATTTTTGATTGATTTCAACAGATGAAATCAAAGTACAATAAGCTTATCTATATCTTGTGTATTAACTGTTTTATATTGTCACATCATATATCTATGTATTATGCCCCAGCACAAACACAGGGCGCTAAGCCAATCCTGACCTGATGTTGATTTAGTATCGTAGAAATCAAGTAGAACATCATATGAATACATCCTGTGACGATATATTGTCGGTAAAATAATAATTGTATTTCCGTAATTTGAATAACATCTATGATATGAGAAGTGTTGTGCCTTTAATTTTTTACACTCTATGTGCCTATTTACGTTTCAGCGAGTTTTCATTTAATTTACAATCCTAATTACACTGTTCAATTACAACACGCCACACAGTGAGCAACGCCGAACTTTTTTAATCTGACAAACTGTTCACGTGCAAACTCGTGCAAGCAGTCTATTACCAGTGTATATGTGGTTCTAGGTCCGAGTTGAACGGCTTTACTTGTCCAGTAAATCCGAATACAGAACAGTAATACAGTTGAGGAATCAAAATCAAATAGGGGCCTAATTGAAGACGTGTTTGTCACGATATCCTGATGTGATAAAGCACTGATAACTGGTAAACATATGTAAAGACACACATTTCATCACATGGTGCTATCATTTTTAGTTTTCGAGATATTGGCAAAGGTATTATGTTTAGTAATGGCAGTAGGCATACTAATTTACATTTTCATGGTTCTGATATAAATATTAGAAAGTTGGTTTGATGTTTATTGTAATATTAAAAATATTGAAAATATGATTTTTAGTAATGGCGGTACGAGTTAGCATTTTTTGTGAAATGCCCAAAGGTGCCAAGAGAGCATCATCCAGTTTTTCAATCTAGAGTATATCAAGATTCGAAAAATGCTATAAAACGTTGTACGGACACCAAAGCAAGGTGCAGCCACAAATCCTCAGTTTACTCCCTGACTTAGTATGGATGATTTGGAGGTGGGTGAAAGAGAACTCATGTAAGGGGCAGTGGAAAGGACCTTGCCGTTCTTTATGCCGACATATAGTCATCGCGGATGCTGGTTCACCATAACAAGTAATAATAATTTTAAGTGGACATGTTTGTCTGTAGCTGTTTAACCTTTTCACTACCATACATGACGGAAATTTCCGTCGTCATTCGTCAATGAACGTAACCATAAAATGACACAAATTTTTGTCAAATATATACTACATTTATGTATTTTTCGTCATTTGAAGCTGGAAATTGCGTTAGCAATTCCAGCTTCAAATGACGAAAAATAGAACTCCTACACCAGTATATCTGGATCCTGGCATGCACTCCGGCCTGGAAGTCAAAGGGTTAAAGAGCTGTGATCTTACCTATGCCATAATATGGTGACACTGTTTCACAACCTGAAAGAGCGTGAACTGACAGGATATCGTCAACAATACTGTTGCATCCTTCACCTACAGCTTTTAATTTTTTTGGAGGAGTCATGAGGATACATGTAGGGACTCCGATCTGGAGTGTGTAGTAATAAAAAGGGAGTAGTGCCAAAATGTCGGTTTTATCAACAACAACTGTGACCGAATCTACTGGTTCAATTTCCGCCTCTATTAGGGTGCTCTTTAGCAACGTTTCACGCTCTGCCTTCTTGTCTTTCACGTCAGAAGCAATGCGAGAAGGGGCTTCATCTTTGTGCGTCGTCTTCAGTTTTACATTGTCACTGCCACTGATCATATTCACCTGATTTGTCAAGTCACTGGATGTACCTACACTTAGGGACCAGATGTTAATCTGGTCTGCATCCATGGTCATCATGGTCATCCTGCGACACCACTAGAACCTCTATATCTGTCCATGTGCCATTGAAGAGGCCAGGTATGAGATAGACACCAGACTGATTCAGCATGGATGCCTCATATGGAGATCATCTGGAAGATTATGCATCCATTCAACATACAGGGTTCTTTATCGTGCGCATAGGCCATGAGAAACACTAATGACCTAGATCTAAGACAATAATATATATAGCAGGCACTGATATTTGCCTATGATTAATTTTAAATACAATACTGCAATGGAAATAGTTGGGATATCAACTCACAAGACATGTTTTTCTTCAATTTTCAGGACAAAAATATATGTTAGATAACCGTGAGAGTGAATATTGACCTCAACATTGTTCTTCAGTGGATTTTAACATTTATCGATCAGTTTGCACTCATTTCAGTGATGAAAATATATTTAAAAATCACAAAAATCGATCAAGAAGTTCTGGAGCAAGTCCGAAATAAATATTTGTAACATTTTCAGTCTTTTAATAACCTTGGTATTGAATTTTGACTTTGCACTTGACCTATTATGAGTGTAAAACATTCGTATATCAATTTGATTTTAATGTTAATTGACTCAAATATCGTCAAAATCGGCGAGATTGTTCACGGGATATGACATAATCGAGATTTCACGGTTTGTGTGGCGGCCATTTTGAAAATATGCTTATTAAAAAAATGCTATTGGGTTATTTTTTCCGCATCAGGCGTAAATAAAGTCTAGAGATCCCCAGGTGGGACATAATTATATCAGTAGAAAAGTGAACTTTTGTATGAAATTCCAGGTCAAGGCAATTGTTGGCAATATTCTGCCTGACTACTACATGTCTGATTGTTTGTAGTGGACAAAGGAAGCGGGAGTGATATATTATCTGATAATAGAGAGAACTATCTGGGTCTCTTTGTCCTTATTATTTTAACCCTTGTTCAGCTAGTATCATAATTATATTATTTAACCCTTTCAAGCCTGAATTTACCATTGTTATCTTCATCCACTCGCAATTCTCGACTTGTAGTGAATGAAGATGACTTCAAGTGGGTGACAAATGAAAACAGATAGTGTTATTATTAAACAGTTCCATGAAAATTTTCGTTCTAAAACCTCTAGGTTTTAGAAAATTAAGTTATTTTTCAGAGTTGCTAAATGATGCTTTAATGCATCGTGAGGGCTTAAAGGGTTAAACGTTTCCCAGCATGTTTTAAACCCAGTAAAATCACACTGAAAATCAAAAAAAATATTTGTGATAGATTATCAGGTAATCAAATAATTCCATCTTTTGTAAATGCTTAATAGTTTGTCATTTTAGCTGAAAATTGAGTAAACAATTCCAGCTTAAAATGGTTAAACAATACGACCTTGCTACTGATCAGGACAAAGGCTAATTATTCTCAATTACGTTCAGGTCGGGTTAGTGTCTAATAAAGCGGCCTCTTCATTTTCATAGTGGTACATATAGTACACGGTATAATAGTATAATTACAATCAAAATATATAATAATCTTTTCATCAAAGAGCAATGTTTTTTTAGTCAAATAGGCATACTCTCTTGTTCTGATTGAGCTTATTTTTTGTTGCACCTTTAATTAGATATGGTTAATTATTGTCAATCGTGTCCAGGTCGGGTTAGTCTGTCTAATAGAGCGGCTTCTTCATTTTCACAGTGGTATACCTGTGTGTAATATGATGTCTACTGTGTAATTAAAAGAATATGATCTTAATAACTTGAAGCACAATACTTGAGAAGTTTAAATAATAATTTGATTCATTGGCGAGAATGTATTTAAAGGTAATGTACTAGTTGATGCACTAGGTGATGCACTAGGTGATGCACTAGGTGGTGCACTAGGATTATCCATGTTTAAAAAAAAGTATATAGGCGAAAATTGGCTCATACATAATCGATTCTTATGTCTACATGTGTTTACACGGTGATACAAAATCTTTTAATATACTAGCTATAGGAATTTGAATTTTTAAATTGGAACTGACCCCAGATATGTGCTTGATTTAGTAAAAACAAAACGAAAACTATTATATTTAGAAGCAATTGACCCTTTTGTTTATTGATAAACCAAATATTACTGACTAAATGTAACACCTTAAAAAAATGTCTTAGCCATATTAATTTGATTGTCTAAATTTTTATTATGATGCTATTATTTTATGGTACTAGAACATAAATAATTAAAGTTATATAGTTTGTATGACTACGTTGACAATGGCCTGAATTTATCATCATTGCCACATTTTGCTGGGAACATAGAACATATAGTTTGTATATGACTACCTTGACCATGACCTGAATTTATCGTCATATTTTCATCATTTTATGAAATACGGAATACTATTGGCTGTGAAGTGATCAGGTGATATGAATTAACGTCATTGTCTCTAATGTTATTATGATATATCTATTCGTACTGGAAGAGCAGCATGAGGGTGACATGACTGGGACATGCTACGTGCAAACTATAACAACAGTTTAATGCTGATAGTGTCTTGTCACCCGTATTACATTCCTAGCGACTATCGTATAAAAGAGCAAGGAATAGACCAAGAAGTTATATTCAATTCATGCTAAACAACTAAGTTCATTAGCTGCATTTGCTGCATAATGAATACCTTCAAGTGCGTTATTTTTGTTCAGTTTGTCGTCTGCGCTGCGCTGCTTTTTGAAGGTTTGTTTTCTCTTTCGATGATTTATTATTAGTAATCACTTGTCATGATCACTCAGCTGAGTAGGCCCTACATCAGAACATTGATAAATTAATATTTAATCCACTAAGCACGGAAATACCTTTTCGACAAACTATAGAGGAAAAATTATGTTTTTATTTGAAATTATCACAAATAAGTTAGTTAGATCTAGCTCTTTCCGCTTCACTTTAATACATATGTTAAGTGTCTACAACCATTCTATATACTTTAAAGGTGATCTATCACCCCTTATATAATGTGAATAAAATTGTGACAAATAAATCAAAGTTGCCACAAGATGGGGCACAAGTGTTTCCTTATATGGGGTGATTGGCTATCATGTAACCCTCTGAAAAGGTCACATGATAGCCAATCACCCCCATATATGGGGTGATTGGCTATCATGTGACCCTCTTAGAGGGTCACATGATAGCCAATCACCCCATATAAGGACATAATTGTTCATACCATATAATGGGTGATAGATCACCTTTAAGGGATATAAAAATATATGCTGAGTCGTCGGTCGAATAGATGCCTCAACATATACTATGCATATGATGCATAATGAAGACTAAATATTGACTGTATTCCTATGACATTAGTAATATTTAAAAGAAAAATCAGTTTGTTATTTGTATTATATGAATGACAAGTTATGATAGGCTTTATTATAATCGTGAAAGTCTAGTATAGTAGTATAGTGTACTGTCTTCGTTGTCTGTGATATACAAATATGTTAGCTATGATCCTTTTATTTTTGTAGCGGCAGCCTCTGAAGGTAATGATATTTTAATATAAACCTTTACTTACCTTATTTAAAGCAAATCTGCACTTTTGGGTAGCGAGTCTATTGTCAAATTGTCAAAATGTCAAAATGTTATAGTTAAGAAATTCACGATTATTAGACCATTCTTATTTATATTATAATCGGTTTGTTGTCAAATCTAGTGAATGTATGATAATTGTGTTAGTGATTGTTTTACTTCAATCGTAATGGGGGGGGGGGGCACCATTCAATTACAAGGGGAGGGGGCTGGACTTTTTGAACTAGACAAATGATTTATTTCACCTCCTGTCTGCAACATTTTATTTATTTCACACTCTTCCTTAGAAATTTTTTTCTGTCTACAAAGTTGGATCCAAAGCCTGGCTTAACATTGATCTGGGGGTTATGGCGACGAGCGAAGCAGGGCAAAAAAATATTTGATGGCCATTAAATATGTATTTGTTTACAGTATGTCTTTCCGAAAATTATTTATTTCAGGTAAATTCTGTCTAAAAATAAATATTTAAAAAATACTCGTAAAACCAGCGTTGATTCAATGTGTCTGCTGGGTGGTATACACCTTTCTAATATCCTAAGATATTGTTTGATTCTCGATCTGTTGTATTCTGTTTCTCCAAAGTAGAATATCCATGTGTATCGGATTGCACCAACATGTACACTGGCATGTATCAATCGTGTCAAGGATGTGATGTCTACGTTATCTGCGAAGGCGACGTTCTGCATGATAATCAGCCATGTCTCCCTGATACGGTATGGGACGACCTGTACAAACAATGCAAATACACCTCTCTGACCTGTCCGGAGTATGTGCTCGGAGAGGAACAAAAATCCATCTCAGGGAGAAAAAGGGTCGTCTGGAACATCTTGAGAGAGAAACTCCGAAAAATTGAAGGTGATAATTGTAAAAAAAATGTATGTAGTCTCCGTATTGTAGAGTAACTTGTCTAAAATATTGTTATGGCTAATATATATCTATGTATGGCACGGTAAAAATGCTAAACCTTAGTCAGTGTTAGTCATGTTAGTTGCAGTAGTAGTAAATTGTTGATTGCACATCGTTGAGCACATCGAATTGATGAATTAATATGGAATGTGGAATTCATGATCATGCACCACATGACAAATTATCAGCGTCTAGTAAAGGTATAATCATTAAAACGCGTTTGAGTAGTGAGTGTGTTTCAAATTGTCATAGTTAATAAATTCACGATTATTGGATCATTCTTATGTATATTATGATCGGTTTGTTGTTAAATATAGCAAACCATGAACATATATGATTTGATTTGCAGTCTAGAAAATGTATCGGAATGTTTTTGATGTTTGTTTTATTTTCTATTTCAATAACAATCTCATTGTCCGGATGTTTGTAATGCTCGATCAACTAACTAATCGAGAACAATTATTTTGTATACATCTTTGCTTAGATATGGCAGTACAAATATAACCAGTAGTACGTGTTTACTTCAAGCGCAAGGGAATAACCATTCAATTACCAGAGGGGAGCTGGAGTTTTGAACTGTACACATGATTTATTTCACCTCCTGGCTGCAATATTTTATTAATTTCACACTTTTCCTTACATATATGTTAGGAGGGGAGTCGAAATCCATCTCAGAGAGAGGAAAGTTCCTCCGGAACGTCTTGATAGAGATACTCCGAAAAACTGAAGGTGATATTATTATTGTAATTAAAATGTTTCTAATTCCTTATTGTAGTATAAGTAGTAGTAGTAGTAGTAGTAGTAGTAGTAGTAGTAATAGTAGTAGTAATAGTAGTAGTAGTAGTAGTAGTAGTAGTAGTAGTAGTAGTAGTAATAGTAGTAGTAGTAGTAGTAGTAGTAGTAGTAATAGTAGTAGTAGTAGTAGTAGTAGTAGTAGTAGTAGTAGTAATAGTAGTAATAGTAGTAGTAGTAGTAGTAGTAGTAGTAGTAGTAGTAGTAGTAGTAGTAGTAGTAGTAGTAGTAATAGTAGTAGTAGTAGTAGTAGTAGTAGTAGTAGTAGTAGTAGTAGTAGTAGTGGTAGTAGTAGTAGTAGTAGTAGTAAATTGTTGCTTTACCTCACTTATTGGCATTAATGATCATTTAAACATTAACCCTTTAACCGCGGTGTCGCATATATTCGGGTTTTCATTTTTTATTAGCACATTAAGTACCACCTTTTAAACAAGTGACAAAGATAAAATGTGACATCAATCAGCAATATTTTAAAACAGTTGACCTCCATTTTGCCAAATCTGAATAATTTTCACTCACTTGAAGTTGTGGATCGCGTCAGCGAGACACAACTTCAAGTGGGTGAAAATTCAGATAAAATAATTTGGCGGTTAAAGGGTTAAAACGCTGAAATACTTTCGTAAAAAACATGGAGACTAAAGGGTTTTTTAAATTGGAAACCATCATAAATTCCTTAGTTAGCTCTTTCTGCTATGTTTGAATGCCTATGCTATGGGTCTACGGCCATTTTTACAAATATTTCAATTATTACAGTGTGGGGGTCGACTATAGACTCCATACTCTGACATACACAGACGTCAGATTCTGACGGCTAATGTCGAGCCCCGCGCTGTAATAGATAAGGATTAAGTCGCTGGCTGAATAATTATTAAATCTAGTATTGACATTTCATTGAATTTGCATCACACATTTATATACAATTTTCATTTTGGGAAACAAATTGATTGAATGAAGCTCTGGTTAATACATTTAGTATAATTAGTTTGTGATCAAGTAAATAACATAAGTAAGCATAATAATCCATGAAGCTGTAATATGTTTTAATTTTTTGTTTAAAAATCTAGTGATGTACATAATAAATTATTGAGTGTTCTTTTTTCTTTCCATTTTCCATGATTATATTATCATTGTTCGGACATTTTCATTTCTGGACCACCCAATCTAGGACAATCCAACTGGAAACTCAGCAGGAACGCTAAAGGTGATATCTATTCCAAATGATCTAATCGCGTATTTTATTATAATATGGTTAAAGTATTGTTATGATTATTATATATATATAATGTGATATGTTTGATTTAAACATAAATAAACAAAGACAGCTAAGTTCATTATCTTCCGATATGTTACTTTTGCTTAGTTTGTTGTCTGCGCTGCGCTGCTTGTAGAATGTTTGTTTTCTCTTTTTTATGATATACTATTAGAATTCATTAGTCATACTTACTGTGTTTATTACATCAAATCATTGAATAATTAATAAATAGTGTGTATGCTATGGCTACACACAACTAAACGTGGGAAATTATTAGCGACTAGTAAATGTTTAAGTAATAAAAAAACATGCCGAGTCGCTCAGCAAATATTTTTCTCGACACACTATATGATTATTATGCCGGCCTGACTCTTCCTATAACATTTTTAATATTAAAAATATTACTTAGCTTGCTACTTGTAATATTTAAACGGTTAGGTACAATGAGCTGTATGGTGTAGATAGATAGATAGATATTTTTGCCGATGGAAAGTTTATGTAGACTTATGCGTCATTAAAAGGAGCGGTATACAATATATTATTGCTATATACAATATCGTTAGCTCGGTAAAATCACTTGAAAATTGACATATTATGTAAACCTAAAACCAAACGACATTATATACTAAAACAAACACACACAAATTAATATATGCATCGTAACTACTAAAATAGCTAAACAGCATTGTCGTGATATGTTAAAGGTGATCTATCACCCCTTATATAGTAAGAATAATTTTGTGACAAATGAATCAAAGTTGCCACAAGCTGGGGCACAAGTGTTTTCTTATATGGGGTGATCATGGGACCCTCTCAGAGGGTCACATGATAGCCAATCACCCCATATAAGGACATAATTATTCATACCATATAAGGGGTGATAGATCACCTTTAAGGTTTCCCGCACCAAAATCCTAAAAAAAATTGTATCGACTGTCGTCAGCTCGTGGGGCCGTCGCACAGCTGAAACACCATGAGCACTTATACGCTAGATTCAATGTGCAATGATCATCAGATGATGGAACCAGTTATATTATAGCAAAAGACTGAACCTGGGCTACTATCGCAGCCTCCCCGATAACAGTTTATACAAAACCGGCCCAATCTATTGATCGCAAGTGAATATTCTAGTAATAACAGAAAAAAGAAATATATATATAAAGATCTAGAAAATACATACTATCACTTAACACTAGTGACGAAGCCTACATTAGATGCTTAGCCTAAGCAACCGTTGATTACACCTGCTTCCAACGAATGTATAAGTATAAGTTCGACGGGGTGGTTCGTCTTCTACCAATTACACATCGAGTATCGACATCAGAACCCACCGTCTCAAAAGCAATCGCTTTATACAGGGAAGATAAGCGACACGCTTAAGGTTTGAAAACGGCTATGTAAGTGTATTTTGGTGAGGTGAAACAAATTCAGAGAGTGAATCAAATTCAAGGTTGTGTAGTTTGATTTCGGCAAGTAAACTAGTTCTCTGGGTCCGTATTCTCGTACAAGTTACGATAAATCGTAGGCTTTGGATTGGTCGAGATGGCCATCTCGACCAATCCAAAGCCTACGATTTATCGTAACTTGTACGAGAATACGGGCCCTGTGTAGCGAAACATGTGCAACAAGTTAAAAAGTTAATTTCGTTATCAATATAGAGTGTGATGTACATCTTTGACATAAGCGCTGTTCTTGTGGTATTTTTACTTGGCTTTGCATGCCTTTTTCTAGAGTATGGGAGCTCATTCTTAATCTTGATAGCGCCTTTATCCACCTTGTGTCGGGGATGTAAAACTGTATATGCAGCTTGAGTGATTTATTTTGAATCTATGTACGTTCGCAATTTTCTGAAGCTTCGAGCATAGTTTGACCAATCAACTTTAAATGTATTATTCATAATATAACTTAATCTGTTTAATTAATGTGGGATATTGACATTCTCCACTCCATGGTTTTCCCAACCAAACGTCGCGGTGTATATGTATCATGTACCTTACAAAGGCTAATATCAGTTAAAAACACGATTGTAAAAAATGAGGAGCAACTACCTTTTTCATTTCAAGATACTATATGGGTAAAAATTAAAAATTTGTTTGAAAAACCAATAGTAATGGCTGCAATCTATAACCCTCCCGAAAATTCGCGGTTTGCAGACGATAATTTATTTGATTTCATAGAGAAAGTTGTTCTGGATAATTATGATGAAACATGTAGTATTTGTTTATTGGGTGATTTCAACGCCCGCACAGCTAACCTTCCTGACAGTGTTCAAGATGATTCATTCAAAAATTTGGATAAGCAAGAATTTGTCCCACCACAACGATCAAACCAAGATAACACTGTTAACAAATACGGGTATAAATTACTTGACATGTGTAAACACCTAGATTTATATATTGTAAATGGTCGTTGTGGTGATGACAAAGATGTAGGCAAAACCACAAGTAAAAACGTAAGTACTGTAGATTATTGCATTGTAACAAAAGATATTTTTGACAAAATTGAACAGTTTCAAGTTAAGGAATTTGCCGACATGTTGTCCGACATTCACTTTCCACTACACTTGAGCCTAGTCAGCTACACAACTTCCGAGCCACAAGAGAATACATCTAAGACAGTAAACGTAAAAAATCGTATTTTTAGACCTAAATGGAAGCCATAATTAGCTACACAATTTGAAGAGACATTAGAAAAAGAAAATATTGAACACATGATGTCAGATATTAATAGTATTTTAGTTGAATTCCCGGATAACGCCAATATAGATAATATAAATCAAACACAATATAAAATAAATTAAGTAGTATCCAAAGTTGGAAATCTTTTAAAAACTATAGCAGGAAAAATTGGTAAGAGGGTAAACAAAAATTGAAATAGGACAAGAAGACGCAAGCAACCACACAAAATATGGTATAACACTGAGAGTGAACATTTGAGAAAATATATGTTTAAATGTAAAAATAAATATAGACAACAACAATCTGACGATGATCTTCTGGAATTGAGAAGTGCCAGCAGAAGATATAAACGTCAGATAAACTCATCCTTTAGGCAATATCACAAAACTTTGGCTGAAAAGCTTAGGCTTTTAAAAATCGAATAATGCTAAAAAATATTGGCAAATTATTAATGGAACAAATCAAAAAGAGACCACACAAAAATTATCTATTGATGTTTTGAAAGATCACATTAAACAACTAAATTATGCCAATAATAATAAACCTAAAAATCAGAATATTATATATAACTCAGAGGAAGTAAACAATTCTTAGATAAACCATTTACAGAAGAAGAGATTCAGAGACTCATTAGAAAATTGAAAAATGGTAAAAGTAGTGGAGAAGATAACATTCTAAACGAATTTCTTAAAAACTCATCTCATAGATGCTCGGAACTATATGTTAAGCTGTTTAATTTAATTTTAGAGACGGGTATAGTGCCCGATGATTGGGTGTACAGGTTTTATTATTCCACTATATAAAGGTAGAGGTAGTAAAGGTGATGTAAATAACTATAGTGGCATAACAATTTTGAGTTGCTTAGGTAAATTATTCACTGGAGCTATAAACCATCGGTTGAAAGAATTTTTAGACAGACAAAACGGTATAGGACCGGAACAAGCAGGCTTTAAGAAAGATCATTCTACACTAGATCATATTTTTGTATTAAAAACAGTTATTGACATATATTTATCAAACAAAAAAAGATTGTATGCATGTTTTGTTGACTACGAGAAAGCATTTGATAAAGTAGACAGACTACAACTGTGGATTAAGCTTTTAAATAGTAATATATCTAGTAAAATATTCAATGTAGTACATAATTTGTATGCTAAGGCTAAATCTCGTGTTTTTGTTAATGCCGAACTATCTAATACATTTCCTTGTCAAGTCGGGGTTAGACAGGGTGATAGCTTATCACCTCTTCTATTTGCTATTCATTTATCAGATTTAAATAAATTTCTCTCCGAGCACTGTAAAGGGTTATAGTTAGTGCCTGCACTTGCATCCGAGTTTATATTGAAGAGAAACTGTTATATTATTTAAAACTTTATATATTAATGTATGCAGATGATACAGTCGTATTAGCAGAATCCGAGGATGAAATGCAAAAATCATTAAATACCTTGCATGAATATTGTGAAGAGTGGAAGCTTAAAATAAATGTGACGAAAACAAAGATTATGATATTCTCCCGTGGAAAGATAAGGAACTTACTGGATTTAATGTTTGGAAACTCTAAAATAGAGGTTGTATTTGAATATAATTATCTGGGAATAATTTTTAACTATAATGGCAATTTTACTAAGGCTATAAAGAGTTTATATGATAAAGGTTCGAAAGCGATGTTTTCCTTACTGCGTAAGGCACGTAGTTTACAATGACCTATTGATTTACAACTACATTTATTTGACAAGGTTGTTACTCCAGTCATTTCATACGGCTGCGAAGTATGGGGTTTTGAATCATGTAAAATACTGGACAAACTGCAATTAAAATTCTGCAAATATATTTTGAAATTAAACAAGAACACCTACTCTAATATGATTTATGGAGAGCTAGGTGCTATTCCTATATCTGTACAAGCCAAATGTCGTTTACTGAATTTTTGGGCTAAGCTGGTGGATGGCACTAAGTGCAAGTTAAGCAATATATTTTATTATTTATTATATAAGATGGATGAACCCGTATTCTTTACAAGTAATTGGATCAGATTTGTTAAGAGTAATCTAAATGCACTAGGTTTTCTCTGAATTGTATACAACCCAAAATATACCCTATAGTAGCAATTGTTTTAAGAATAGGGTACAGTTAAGAACAACAGATCAATTCAGACAGAAGTATTTGACAGTTCGAAGTGCCTCGACTATCGAATGTTTAAAACAAATTTTGAATACAAAAATTATTTAACTATTTTAGAAGATAGTCAAAGTATTGTATTTACAAAATTCAGATGTAGAAACCACAAACTTCCAATCGAAACTGGGAGTCATAACAATATACCAACAGAATTAAGAATATGTCAAAAAT
>OZ024916.1:55481006-55687999 GCA_964017125.1 Flabesymbios commensalis | reverse complement strand
AATATACTATATCTATCCTACAATTTTGTTTCTGAATAAAACGTAGATATTGGTTTAACATCTAGTATAAATGATTGTCCTATATCTTGCCTGCTGTCACTAGCAACTAATGTATAAATCAGTAATCAATCAACAAAATCTCAATTCATTGCGCAATCGATCGATCGCGCGTCAATCTTGAAGCTATCAAATGTAGTTTCTGGTTTGAGGGACAAATACAAATAACTTGTTTATCCCGCTAACTGATTTATTTAATATTTCACCCACACCGAGTCACAAATTTCAGTTCTAGCTTTATTTGAGACAGAACATTTGCAAATCCTGACGTTTATTAATAGTGATATGATTGGCTAATGAAACGGATTAAAAACAAATAATTAATTTAATGGAGTTGGATCATTACATGTTTTTATTCTAGTGTTACTGGTTTCTGCTTTCCAAACTGGCGCTTTTAGTTTTACTCCATATGTTTATAATATCGGCCTACTGATACAAACATTATGCAAACGTTATGCAAACGTCATGCAAGAGTGCCCATAACCTAGTCGCTATGTACATATATACACGAATATGTTATTCTTATCAATTCTTTTCTTGCATTTTTTTTCAGAAAAACTGTGATTAGCTTTTTCTTCATGGATCTGGACAGTCATATTGATGCCAAGCCTACTTGCACTTCCACGATGACGACTCAGCTAGAAAGTAATACGTAATTTGACGATCACTCAGCATTGATGTAGTTGCATTGAATAAAAATTGTACTTGCAACATACTTTGAAATTGTGTTTGCTATGAAGTAGTAGGCACCTATTTTCCAGAGTATATCGAGGTCAGATACAGATGATACGGAACGGTATATTGTACAATGTGACATGCTAATCATAAATGCATTTTCTATTTTATTGGAATGTTATGGGTCAATTCTATTCGAAATATGTTTCAGTGTTCGAATCGTCTTTAGACGTCAGAGCCATATGTCTATGGACGTCAGATTCTGACGTCTAAAGTCGGTCATCGCGCTGAAAGGGTTGATATGTAAGCTCTCGTAACACATCAACACAATCATCTGCCAAATGCCAATACTAGTCGAACTAATTCAACACATTCAACAAATTATTATTATCCGCGCGGAACCTTTGCGTATTTCAAAATTATAATAACCCATTTTTACGATATTAGGACAATACAATTAAACACACTAAAAGTCAAACCAGCGCATTCAGGAGATTGTCTACATAATCAACTACAGTTACATTATCAAAAATAATAGTAGTTTTACAAACCATTATTATCTATCTTGACCACCGTCACTTTATGCAACACCGTCCGTCCCCCAGTTTAGATACAGCCAAATTGTGGAAATGTGAACTTTGTTGCTGCTTTATTTTATATGAAAAATATTTTAAACAATACCACACTTTTCAACACCTGCTATCATCAGTTGTAAATATGGGTAAAACCAAAAATTGGGGTAATTTTACATGAAATTAGTGTCCCCAGGACTTAAAAGGTCCTCATTTTGAAATAAATATCAAACTATTAAAAATAAGCAATATTATATAGTTTAAGCAATATTACTCAATAATGTTTGGATTATTTGTAAAAAAAAGTATATATATATATGGTTTTATAAGAGCTCTATGTCATGGAAACATGGGAAATAGCATGTCCCCAGAGAAAATTCCACTATATGAAGCTTCACTGTAGGATACAAATACACAATATAATAATTATTCTAATAATTACATTTCATGGCTAGACATTGTTCACTTAAACTAATCAATAATCAGAATTCAACTTAAAATTGCTATCGATATATATAATTTTGATGAATATACATGTCCCCACATTTGCACTCTACTCCGTTACCATCATTGTAGCATGCCCCATCAAGTGAATAATCATGAACTAAAATACTTTCAAGTGTAGTTTGACACACTGAAGGGCCTTATACGAGTTTTTCACCTTGAAAGACTTAATATTGTTGAGTGACAAGTTATTCGAAACAGGTATTACTGAAACGTTAGAAAATATGCTTTTGTTTTACTACTCCGTTCCTAGTATTGTGGGTCTAAAAACGAGTTGGTTTTATGCCTAGAACAGTTGATATGGGGACTATTTCCAACCGTATGGTATGTATCTTTGAATTATTGCACATATATTTTCATTTTTCCCAAGAATACTTTTAATTTTACTACTCCGCTCCACTCTACTTCGTTACCAAGAAAAGGGAACAGAGTAGTGAGTTGCCAAATTTTATGGGTTTTACAGTCATAATGATTGATGATACGGGCTTTTAAAACATGGCTCGTTGTCCCCATATAAATAGAGCACCCATTTATGATCGATGTTATGATAAGAGAATATACAGTTTATATTTATGTCGAGACAAACATTTGGTAACGAAGTTGAGTATTTTTTGGCTTGGTAACGGAGTTGAAATAAGGATTTTTTTTATCTCGTGAACTTTGTTTAGTATTATGCTTCAATAAGGATATCACGTTTAAAAGTGTGATGTCAAGCTAAACAGAGTAACATAAATTTTCAAATGGTTTGGATTTGGTAACGGAGTAGTAAATGGAATGCTGCAATTTTTAAAAATGACGTTTTTTAAGCGAAAAAAACTTTTCTAGCGCAGCCAGTGACTTTTTTATGCTCTATTGGGATCAGTGCACCAAACCAATCAAGTGATTTTCCTCCTCTTTGATGGTCACCTCACTGCCATTATTGATGCTATGAAATTACCCTAATTTTTTGTTTTACCCATATACTGCGCACAGCTTCGTTCACATGGGCGTATGCGACTTAGAAATGAAACTAGCTTAGTCTCTTTCAGTGTTTTTGAATTTAGCGAAGTTTTTGTTCTATTTCTAGTTGTATCAGTATAGTATAGTAAGCTAGCCTATATAACTAGCCTAAAGTAGGCTATATAAATTTATTTTTCAAATTGACATGTCAACATATGTAATCCCCTTAGAAGTGCGATATATTGTGAAATCTATGAACAGTCTCGCGTGGACACTCTTTTAATGAGGGCATTTCATTTACAATTTTTGCTATTTTATAACATCCTGTTATAGAGCCCATTTATTCCGGTTGTTGCTCGAAGCTCAGAGGTAGTATCGTGTTCGAATCCATCCCCGGGTCGATGTTTATTATCGGTTTTTAAGCCAACAAATTATACAGTGCCCAAAATTGTTTAAAGGTCCCAGCAAATACGAGGCATTGTTCCAAAGCTGTGTTTCAATGTTGGCCCACCGTCTTCGACGCTGGTCAAAAATTGAAACAGCATTGTGTGAATGCTCCGTGTTTACCGGGTACTCCCTCACACTGGGTGGTGTGTACGATAGCGAATTCGGGTGCCGCTGATCCAGACGTCATCGGGCGTCATGCAGCACCACTGACGTCACCACTGACGTCACGCACTGCAGATTGACACGTTTGCGTGCTGACCGTCAACAACACACACTAGGGTCGTGGTGTTGTGGGTATTGCCGACCAATAAATTATTCACCAGGGGTCAGCACAGACTGTGTGCGTGCCGTGGACGACACAAAAATATCTTGAACTTCAAAATGAATATATCTATAACGATACTACTATGTTTGCCTAGGGCGACTGAAGTGGGATCTGTTTAAACAAGTGTTACCATTTGAAAGTCAGGTTTAGATGTCACAAAATATAATTTAGGTAAATTGTGTTTAATTGTTCTATAAATACAAAATATAATTTAGTTTAATTGATGTATGAATTAAAAAAATAAGATTAAGTCGACTTTCTCTCACTACCATTAGAAAAGTTAATATAAAGCTTAACTTTTAAATGGAAGTGAGAGAAAGTTAAGAAAATCACAATTCTAAGATTTTTAATTGGATGGGCCCCTAAACTCAACATGTTGTTTGCCATTTTAACCTTTTTTGATTTCAAAGAAAATAACATTTTTTTGGATGTACAAATAACAGATGTATGCGACTTGGGATATTTTGTAAGGCCACTAGAATAATAGATCATAATTTCACTGACTAATGTTACCAGTTATAGCAGGCAGACACTCAGAATCAACTTTGTCACAGCGTGTGAATACATACTAGTTTGTCTGATATCCGTCGGCACGACTGAAATAGATTTTAAAATGTATGCCAGACTTAAGATGTTTATCTACATCCCCGACAACTTATTTGTTATCTTAGGCGCTGCTATAAAAGTATTATTATAATAGAACTAAAAACAAGATGTGGGAAAATAAGTACTGCAGTTGATTTTGAATAAATGAAAAAAAAAGAATCTAAAACTCATCGCCTAATCATCACATTTTATCAGCTGCAAAAATCTACATGTAGGCCTGTAGAACCGTATAATGTAACCAGACGTATAATGTAACGGTTAAATTATGTACGTCTGGTCTAATTATGCGGTCACAGGAAAAACGTGATTTGTAAACAGCACTGAGTATAATGTGAACCGCTTCTTTTATTGCTCGTAAATTTTCCAAGCCAAAATGGTTTTGAAATATAAGGTCACTTTTAAAAACTAATTGATGGTAGTAAATATTTTCATTCTAAATACTTTAATCCTTCGCATCAAATCAGGACGGGGTCTTCGTGTAGTGGCTTAGCGCTGCGCCTGTCACGTCTAAGCTCGCCGAAGCCCAAGTACCCCTTTTAGCTCTTCTTTTACCGACTTCCCCCTGATAAAACTACCCCCAGAAAGCGATTTATTTTAAAAAACTGGACACAATACTTAATGTTGTAGGGCCTACTGATGGAAGACCCCTGAAGTGCCCTTGGGCAGAGAATAATGAGATTATAGCAAGGTTGATAAAAAGAGTTAAGTCGTTAAAATGTTATATCTCCAAGGTCATTTGAAGGTTATTTCAAGGTCAAGTGTCAAGGTCAAATAGTGAAAATACCTCTAAAATGTTGATTTCCTACATTTTGCTGTATTTATCACAACATAGGATGACAAAAAATATGATCTAAAATGTGTGTAGCTCGATTTGAGTGAGTGGTGCATATAGTTGTAGGCTACTACCAATCCCAGTGGGGTAATACCGTCAGTTATTACAATTATATTTAGTCTTGGATTACAACAATAAGATTCAGCCAAAACGAACAAATGCACAAAATACTCAATGTTGTACTAATGGAGGACTCCTGCGGTAACTGGCACAAAATTAATGAAATTTTAGCAAGGCAAAAATTAAAAATGCAAGATAAGATTGTCACTGGCCATTTCTGGTCGACGATATTCAACCACGCATGTAATGAAAAATCTTCATTACATTTAATGCTAGTACACATAAATGCGAATTAGGTAGTGTTCACATAAATGCGAAATTAGTGAAGAAGAATTTAAAAAGACATGTCTTTATTTGGTTATTTCTGATACCGAATTTCTGGAACCAATTTATCATAATCTGATAATTATGATCTCAGCACCCCAAAGCCATTCCCATTGAAATAAATTTATACTGCCTCAATTTTACAGGCCGTTTTTACTTGCGCTCCCAACCATGTAGTGCCGCATGTCATGATAAAGCCTAGGTCCGACAGATTTCGAGCTATACCCCCTAGCGTGCACTTGGAAATGCCACCAAAGATAAAATTAGGCTAAAATCCATACCCTCTTTCACAGATCAGACACACATTCTTTCAACCCACTGTATCCCCGCCAGATTATCAAGACACAGTTATATCTGATATCATGTATGAAGGAGATAACATGTACTTAATTAATATTCTCAAAATTATAATATATTAGCATTTTTTTAATTCAACAAGGGTTGGAGCAGCCGCATTAAAAATATTTCAATCATTAGTAGACAGATGCTGTGATTTCGGCTTATTTAGAGTGGTGAGACCATATATAAAGCGGTGTAAATTTCGATTTGTCGTTTTTTATGACGTGTCAGTGGCAAATATTTATATTATTACTTAATTAGTGGCGGATATCTTGATTATCTTGATTATTACGTAATTAGTGGCAGACATCTTGATTATTTACGTAATCAGGGGCGGACATCTTGATTATTACGTGATCAGTGGCGGACATCTAGATTATTACGTAATCAGTGACAGACATCTTGATTATTACGTATCAGCAGCCGCAGCCGCACATTTCACATTTCTACCTTCTCACCCAACAAACTCCCTCTTGTCTCTACTACTTGTAAGCAGTCGTCACCTCTAAGCATGTTCAGTCCTAACCCTTAACCCTTTGACTTCCAGGCCGGGGTGCATACCAGGATCCAGATATACTAGTGTAGGAGCTCTATTTTTCGTCATTTGAAGCTGAAATTGCTAACGCAATTTCCAGCTTCAAATGACGAAAAATACATAAATGTAGTATATATTTGACGAAAATTTGTGTCATTTTATGGTTACGTTCATTGACGAATGACGACGGAAATTTCCGTCATGTATGGTAGTGAAAAGGTTAAAGCGTTGAAATACTTTCATATAAACCATGGAGACCAAAGGTTTTTTTTATTTGAAATCATCAAAATCTTAACCCTTAAAGTGTTGAAATACTTTCGTATAAAACATGGAGACCAAAGGTTTTTTTCTATTTGAAATCATCATAGATGTCTCAGTTAGGTCTTTCTGATTCATTTCAATACCTATATCATAGGTCTACGGCCATTAGAAATGTTTAACTCTTTCAGTGCAGGGATGGACTTTAGACGTCAGAATCTGACGTCTATGGACGTAAGATTCTGATGTCTAAAGACAGTCCCCGCACTGAAAAGGGTTTAGCCCAGTCAACTCGTGTTAATTTGTCATCATAGAACATAATGATAAACAAAATGAGGCTTTGGCCTTGTTTTGAACATAGATATCCATATATCAACCCACCAACCCACCCACCTTTGATGGCAGCTTTTATATTATATACTGTAGATCTATCAATTTTGGCGTGTTTCCATTTTCATTTTTTTTAGTAGTGCTATTATAATAATAATTTTTGCGAGATTCTTGAATTCGCGAATTTGTCATCCTCACGAAATTCGCAAAAATTAAAACATCGCGAATATTACCAGATCTACAGTATAGTGTATAGTGGACAGCGGAAGTGATATATTATCTGATAATAGAGAGAACTATCTGGGAACTATCTCGGTGTTTTCGTCGTACTTCAACCCTAGTTCAGCTAGGATCGTATAATATATATAAATACGTTTCCTATCAAGTTTCAAACCGACCAAAATCACACTGAAATTTAAACATTGATAGACGCTCAGGTAATCAAATAATTATATCCTTTCTAAATTGTAATATATTTCGTCATTTTAAGCTCGCAATTGCGTGAGCAATTATAGCTTAAAATGGTCGAAACATAGACATTACAGGATAAGGGTTAATTATTCTCAATTATGTCCAGGTAGGATTAGTGTGTCTAATAGAGCGACTTCTTCATTATCACGGTGGTAAATATAATATATACTGTATAATAACGGTATTATTACAATTAGAATAATTGGTGCATTATCAATCGAAGAGGGTTAATTATTGTCAGTTGTGTCCAGGAGGGCTAAGTCTAATAAAGCGGCTTCTTCATTTTCACAGTGGTATACATGTGTGTAATGTAATATCTACGGTGTAATTACAATAATTATGGTACTATGATACTCGCTATGTTGCTTTCGATTTGCAAGATTATCAAGCTATCGTGTCGAGTAGGCCCTACTGTCAACCCATATGTGTACTCATTGAATATTTGAAATAATTTATTGCAAAATAAAATGATAGTGTTCACGAAAAAAAAAATACATAACTTGAATTTTATAGGATTTTATATAATGCACTTGCATTTGCTAATATTTAACTATTTCCATCCGTCCTAAAAGGTGACAAGAGAACTCTGAAAGCGAGCGAAAATGAGAAAAATGGTGTATGGATGCACAAGGCAGTATAATTATACAGGTTTGAAAGTAATAATAATTGGCATAAACAATTATTTATAACACTTTTGATCGCGATATTTGTTTTCGAAATTTAACCATTCATTTCCCTCCACGCAAGTTATAAATCGTGTCAACATATGTAAAGGTAAACAGTCTAATATCGCGTCCACAGACCCTTCAGCAGGCTTTAATTCCTGGAAACCCTTCAGCAGACTTTACCTCCTGGGGACCCTTCAGCAGACTTCACCTCCTGGAGACCCTTCAGCAGACTTTACTCCTGAAGACCCTTCAGCCGACTATACCCCCTGGACACCCTTCAGCAGACTTTACCTCCTGGAGACCCTTCAGCCGATTTTACTTCCTAGAGACCCTTCAGCCGATTTTACCTCCTGGAGACCCTTTAGCATACTTTACCTCCTGGAGACCCTTCAGCCGACTTTACCTCCTGGAGACCCTTCAGCAGATTCACCCCCTGGAGACCCTTTAGCCGACTTTACCCCCTGGGGACCCTAAACTGCCGACTTTACCCCCTGGGGACCTTTCAGCCGACTTTACCTCTTGGAGACCCTTCAGCAGACTTTACCTCTTGGAGACCCTTTAGCAGACTTCACCTCCTGGAGACCTTTCAGCCGACTTCACCCCCTGGAGACCCTTCAGCAGACTTCATCCCCTGGAGACCCTTTAGCCGACTTTACCCCCTGGAGACCCTAAACTGCCGACTTTACCCCCTGGGGACCCTTCAGCCGACTTTACCTCCTGGAGACCCTTCAGCAGACTTTACCTCTTGGAGACCCTTTAGCAGACTTCACCCCCTGAAGACCCTTCAGCAGACTTTATCTTCTGGAGACCCTTCAGCAGACTTCACCCCCTTGCGACCCTTTAGCCGACTTTACCCCTTTGCGACCCTCCAGCCGACTTTACCCCCTGGGGGTCCTAAACTGCCGACTTTACCCCTTGGGGACCCTTCAGCCGACTTTACCCCCTGAAGACCCTTCAGCAGACTTTACCTCCTGGAGACCCTTTAGCCGACTTTACCCCCTGGAGGCCCTCCAGCCGACTTGACCCCCTTAGGAGCCTTCAGCCGATTTTAGCCCCGGGGACCCTACACTGCCGACTTTACCCCCTGGGGACCCTTCAGCCGACTTTACCCCCTGAAGACCCTTCAGCAGACTTTACCTCCTGGAGATCCTTCAGCCAGCTCCCCCCCCCCGGGGACCCTTCAGCCGATTTTACCCCCTTGAGACCCTTCAGTCGACATTACCCCTTGGGTCCCTCCAGCCGACTTTACCCCCTGGCAACCTTCTGTCGACTTCTGTCGACTTCTGGCGACCTTCTGTCGACTTCACCCCCTGGGGACCCTTCTGTCGATTTTACCCCCTCGGGACCCTTCAGCCAAATTTACCTCCTGGGAACCTTTCAATCGAATTTACCCGCTGGGGACCCTTCAGCCAAACTTTACCCCCTGAAAACCATTCAGCCGACTTCACCCCTTAGAGTCCTTTCAGCTGACTTCACCCCGTGGAAACCCTTCAGCCGACTTTACTCCTTTGGGATCATTTAGCCGATTTTACCCCCCTTGGGACCATTCAGCCGACTTTAACCCCTTGGGACCCTTCGGCCGACTTTACCCTCTTAGGACCCTTCAGCCGACTTTACCCTCATAGGACCTTTCAGCCGACTTTATCCCCTTAGGACTCTTCAGCTGATTTTACCCCTTTGGGACCCTTCAGCCGACTTTACCCCTTAGTCACGCGACCTGTTCATTTATGTGTTTTTTCAACTCCCCGGGGAGCATACAGGACATGATGAGGAATACAGCATTTAAAGGGTTTATTATGCAGAGCTTTGATGATAGATAATTATAAATTATGTCCTTCCTATCATTACATTCCTGATAGGCCCACTGTGTGTACATTCCTGATAGGCCTACTGTGTGTGTGTGTGTGGGGGAGGGGTGGTGTTTATATAACAGGAAAACTAATTGGAGACAGTATCTTGGCATACACGAGATGTTGAGCTCCGCTGCTTTATTGTTGGTCCACCGTCTATTTTGCTGTCTCAACTTTGCACAAACCAACGTGTTGTGTTTACTGGGCAGCAGGTAACCTAGACGTCTGGATAGTCTTATGTGAGGATAGTCAGACCAGTTTGTGGGAATCTGATGGAAAATACGAGTACATAAGTATCTAGAACAGGCATGTGTAGCTGTATAAACAGGAAGACATTCGGATAAATAAGAGGTATTCAAGCTTACGCTGCTGCGATTGAGTTTTCAATAGTTTATTTCTTCAACATGCACATTCATTTAGTCAACACGGTGACATCAAGTAGCACCTAGTAATGAAACTATTCATACATTACACTTCGTTGTGAGATAATATGATAAGCTAATATATTATTTGCATGCGTTGTGATAATTTGCTTCATTTTGAAAAAGGGAACTGATGGGTGTTCAGCTGATAGCAACCAGGGATAGAACATTAAGATATTTTCACACGAGCCTGAAACATCCGGAGAATAAGTATAGGATGGAATTAAAAAGATGCAATTTTAAAAGATATTTTTAAATACGAGAAAGATACTACAACCTGTCTGACCAATAGTAAAATGAAATTATATTAGGTCAAGCTACCACAGGGTGACATCATTATTACACACAGATTGGTGTGTTGTCAAACCATAGAGGACATCATCGCTGATATGCGTTTTGAGAATTTACATAACTTCTGCAGCCACCGCCACCACTGGACATTATAGTGATCTCACCTTCCACTGCGATCACTATATATATGTTGACTCAGTGCTAATGTTGAGCCAGTTTGCAGACGGCAGAACAGCATTACATAGACATCTGGTCAAAGTGACATTGTCGCTGAGCTGAGAGCAGGATTGAAAGCCGGCACCAGTGAGTCGAGTACGCTGAACATAATAGAGATTCACCTTCATGACCAGCAGAAATTCATTTTAGAACAGACATTAGTTTGTCTTGATTGACTGTGGTTGAGCCAGGAAACGGACCATATGTTTTTGGACTATATTTATGATAGCTCAACAATTCTCTGCAGAATTTAAGATAAAGACTGAATCAGTACTTGTCATCCATTTGCAGTGGATTATTTATCTGCTAGTTATTATCAGATAATTGAGATGACCGGGACACAGAATTGTTTGAAGTTAAAATCATTCTTTGTTGATATTGTATATAGTGCATGATAGCATTGTTTATTTCTTTACCTAAAATGTGTGATGTAACTGTAAGCTCTGTCAAATCAACAAGATAGACACATACAATGGGCAACGCTAATATCATGAAACTAATAACATTATGTTTGATAGGTGTCACTGTAAAAAGTGATATCATTTCAAACAATAGTGTACAGATTCTAGTGACAGCAGTCAATAGTCCCGATGAAACAGATAATAGAATAGCGATCTCAGTGGCGTCAGACAATGTCACACAAAACCCAGGGACGCCTCACCATGGTGCACATAACCCAGTGACGTCAGGTAATGGTACACGAATCCCTATGACACGTGACCATGGTGCACACAACCCAGTGACATCAGGCAATAGTACACATAATCCAGTGACGTACGCCGACAGTACACATGTCCCTGACTCAACAACCTATAAGAATAACAATCTTGAATCCATCTTTGATGAGGACGCATGTGTCACTTACAAAAGGGTGCTAAACGTGTTTATTGTTTTGGCCCTCGGGGTATATGGGGTGGCCAGTAACGTGTTCACAATGGTGGTAATATGGCCAGATAGATCTAAATCTGCCACCATGCTTCTTGTATTTGTACTGGCTGTGGCTGACTTGTCATTCATTGTGAGCTATATTTATATGCTAGTATCGCCCAGCTTGGCCGCCTGGCTCGGAGACTGGGATTATATGACATATTATACCCATCTTATCCAATGGATGTGGGCTGTGACAAACATAGCACATTTTGCAGCCACGTGGCTGGTAGTGTTTGTCACTGTGCAACGCTATGTGGCTGTGTGTCATCCCAATAGCGCTAAGAGATGGAACTCCATTGGCATGACCAGGAAAGCTTCTGTTACTATAATACTAGCCTCTATTATATTTAACATACCAAGGTTCTTAGAGTATCATATAGTCACCGGTCCATATGGGCCACAACTGACCTCGACAGCCATGAATCGTAGTGGCATCTACAAAATTTTCTACAGAAGTTTTCTTTATTTTTGTGCTTTTGTCCTTCCGCTGATAGTAATGATCTATACTACCGTGAGGCTCATACACGTTTTAAAGAAAAGAGCTACCCTAGTTCAGCATAATCTACAAAAGGAAGGTGCTAACAAACACGATGACATTACTCTGGGCTTAGTTGTGGTGGTGATTATCTTTGTGATATGTCAAGTGCCAAATGTGATGCGACGAGTATTAGAAGCCACCTTGCCAGAAGAATACAGAATGTGTGGCACATTTTACTCCTACTTTCAGCCTATTAGTGGCTTAGCTATGCTTTTCAACTCATCAATTAATTTTACCGTCTTCTGTTTCTGTGCAGGTGGATTTAGGCGAGAAGTGAT
The DNA here is from genome assembly GCA_964017125.1 of Flabesymbios commensalis. Lineage (NCBI taxonomy): Eukaryota > Metazoa > Annelida > Polychaeta > Terebellida > Flabelligeridae > Flabesymbios > Flabesymbios commensalis. The sequence goes on along the minus strand of OZ024916.1, from coordinate 55,675,532 downwards.
CAAAAAGCTTCACGGTGTTTTCCGCATGAATCGAGTTGCTCCTTCAGTGACCTCTGAGTCATGTCAATCTGGGGCAGCTCAATCCACCGCTAAGGTCAAAAGGGCAAGAACGACCGAGACTATGCTGGGTTCAAGGCACCCGGGCGGGGGCCCATAGGGTAGTGGTTAGCACCGCTGCCTTTCACGCCAGAGTTCGGGGTTCGGTTCCCGGTCTCGGCGGTTTGAAAGAAACAAAAAATGTTTCTTCCCCATCCACGTGTAAAACTCGGTATTGTGAGAAGCCTCCGTGACCGAGAGGTAGCGTGCTCGGCCTCAGACCGCCAGGGCACGAATTTCGAATCCTATGTCTGGAGGAAAGTGTCATCTCATTCATCTCACCATCCTCAAGAGGTTCTCCTGGCCCAGTTTAGCCTATATGTGCACAAAGGTGGCCTAAAGCCCGATTTATTTCATTTTCAAGGCACCCGTGATCGACAAAATGCACTGTATCAAAGGCGCTGTTTGTCAATTTGCTATCAAAACTATGTCAAGATTTGATGGAGATTAAGGAACAAAAATGCACTGCACTTAATCGCAGTGAGATAAATAATATATATAAATAATACCAGAAACGCATTGTATTCTGCATTTCTGATAATACATTATTAGATAATGATATGACGCAATACACGGACCAAATGTTGTTTCATTGCTGGTCCACTGCCTGCAACGCTGACCCACATTAAACCATCATTGGATGATTGCAGCTGTTTGCTGGGATAACAAATTATTTGAAATGTCAATAGTACGGTGATATAATTATGATTGTCAGATCATAGCATTATAACAAGAGTTAAGTTGTAATTATGACGCAGTAAAGATCGGCCAGTTGACAGAGGTGTTATACCTTCACATAAATAGGAAATGGTGCAAAGGTTTTTTAGTTTACTATATTATATGTCTTTTATTTAGGTGTTTTATTTCATATTGTTAGGACGTTAAATTCACTACAATGTTTGAATTGACTTCAACGTCCGTTACGTCAATCTTATATGCATTTTTGACGTGTTGATGGCGTCACTTATTGATTTATTTGTCATCAAATGAACACCAATTGCCCACTTGGAATCCTTGATAAACAGTGTATTGACGTCAATTTCGCGCGGCCCGCGCGAAATTGACGTCAATACACTGGTCTCAAACCGCCATTAACGTTAGCTCCTAGTCACATTGAGAAGGGAGAAACTATGATATTTCTCTAAAACACTCAAGTAAAATATCAACGGTTCGAAATGACTGGATGACTGACGAGGCAGTCAGGCGCTCTACTAATACGTCACATCCCCCTCTGTATCTGACCGCTTCAAACCCTCACGATGCATCCAAGCATCATTTTGCATCTCTGATGAACGACTTAATTTTCTAATTTCCTAAAACGTAAGGGTTTTAGAACGACACTTTTCATACAACTGTTTTAATAATAATATATGTTTTTTTTAATCTGTCATCCACTTCGGGTCATGTTCATCCACTACAAGTCGAGAATTGCGAGAACAATTCCCGGCTTGTAGTGGATTAAATTCAGACTTGATAGGGTTATTTTCACCTACCAGAAGTGAAATAGAACAATTACAGTTTAATAATGGTCTTTCCATTCTAAAAGTAGGCTATATGTTGTCTTAGACCACATTTGTGCATACTAGACACACTTTGTATATAACAATGTAGGCATAGGCCCACAAGTATTATTGAAAAATATCACTCGGATTATGCACATAATTGTTTGCATCAAATTGATTAGGTTGTAATATAAGATACAACTAGAGTTAAGGTTTTATTTGTGTTGAAAGGTCCATACGATCCAAGAGTACCACCTATAGTGAAATTTTCTTACAAAAATCATCTTGATAGAAAGTACCGTAGAAACCTTTGAACACTAGTACCTTCAAAATCGTCAACCTCAATTTGATTGACATATATTAACCCTTTTGGAATAAATATAATGAGTTATCTGAACATATTACTCGCTTTTGGGGTTAGACCTCTGGGGTTAGACGTAAGATTTGCTCGTTTTTTCTTCAGGCTCGGGTAACTTGACTACATATCTCACATTATTCCCCACTGAATAGTCAAATTTCGAGCTGTATCATATATGTGATATCAATAGAAAGCTACTGGCACATGCCTTCACATGGATGTAAAAATTTGTGTTTCTGATCATTGACAAAAGCGGAAAAGGGCTATTTTTTTCTCAGCTGATTTTCGTATGGTATAAATGGTTAGTTTTGATTCAAATATGTTCTAGAACTATAGTTGACTTAAAATAAACCTATTTCGAATAAAAATAATTAGCTATGTGAACATATTACATAATTATTTGGTTGGACATAAAATTTGTGCGCTTTTCTTTGTGCTTAGGAAAATTGTATGTAAATCACAGTTTTGCCCAATGAGTAGTCAAATTTTGCTCTATATCAATATATTTGATATCTATAGAAAGCTACTGGCAAATATCACGGATATAAAATAGTGTGTGTCTAATCATTGACAAATGCACAAGAGAGCTTGAAGTTGGTACTATAACCCTTAATTTTACCTATTTTTTATACTTTTTCAGTACATACTTTTCTATTAACTGATTTTTTGTGTATAATAAATATTTAGTTTTCATTCAAAAATGTTCTACAATTATTGTTGACTTGAAATAACCCATTTGGAATAAAAAATAATGAGCTCTTTGAATATGTTACATACTTTTTGGGTTGGATGTAAAATTTGGGCACTTTTCTTCCAACCCAGGAAAATTTTCAATTTTTTGCCCAATGAGTACTGGGTACCCAAAATGAAAAAAAATGTACCAACATCTTTTCTATCATTTAAAAGTAACTATCAAGGGCTTTACCGTGGATACATAATATTCTATTTGTGTTAAATACGTAATGTACAACAATTAAGCGCTAACTTTGTATTTTATTCCTCCATTTGTACAATTTACAGTTCTGCTCACACAAATAATATTACGGAAGTCAATATTGATTTAGAAAGAAATATTTTACTAAATTTGCAGTATTAGAATTAGTAGACAAGATAACCCCGAAATTAAATAAAGGTATAACACCCCAATAAGGGGGCCACCATTCAATATCCAGGGGTGGGGGGGGCTGGAGTTTTTGTCGCGGACAAATTATTTATTTTAACGCGGCGCGGCGGCGCGCTGAAAATGTCAAATGTTAGTACATGGTTTTATTGAACATTATTTATATCAGGCAGAGTCAGCCCGAAATAATCTATTTCAAAAATACTCCAGCCCTCCCCCTGGAGATTGAATGGTGACCACCTGAACATTTCCCTTGATTTATCCAAAGCCTTTGATACTCTCGATCACGACTTTTTTTTCACAAACTGCTCACATTATTTATGCATATGCCACCTCATGCATAGGTCACATACGGTTTTTATATTTGCAGCACGGATTGGCCTCCATAAAATGCTTAAACGTATGAACCGAAATCTGAATATATTTGATAGACACCCTTTGTAGCATGACACTATGCTAGAAAGAGTATCTGCATGACAAGTCTACATAGGGTGATGGAGGTCCATTTTGTGACTACAGTTGCCCCAATATGCGTTGTTATGTATCCGGGGCATCATTACAGAGATAAAAGAGCAACATATACCAGTAGCCGACATCTCCAGCTCACAACGACAAAAAACACAACACATCACGAAAACATGCAAAAATTGTATAATAATTGGCACCAATGTTGGAATTCCTAATTTTTAACATATTGTTGCACAATAGTCCGAAATTGACCATTTTTGTCCCATTTTCTGTGGTGAAAATGACTTTGTACTCATATGGTCATATTAAGATGCCAAAATACAGTCACCGATTTGTTTATGATTTTAGCCTCATTGAGTCCCTCTGAAGCGATGAATTTTGTTTATAAAAACCTTGTAGACCAAAGGGTTTATTTCAAAGTGATATCATCATAAACGTCTTATTCAGGGTTATGTAAAAGAAGGAGTACTATTTATTATGTTTTGAGAGTGCATCAAATGTTATCATTACATGGAATCAATGTTAAAGATAATGTTACGTACATTGGATAACATTATGGCCCATATCTCGATATTAAATTGTATGTTAGCATGACTAACAAGTCGATAGCGTAGAACATTATGGCCAATATAGCCATATTATATTCTCTGTTAATATGACTAACAAGTCGATTGCAACAATAAATGTCCCATATGTGTGATTATTCACTTTTACAATTCAAGTCGGACACAAATATAGGGGAGTAGATCAAGTTCAAGGCTTAAATTATCTGTTAATCGCTCATCTAATAAATTATTCAACTAATGTGTTTCCATAGACTTATCGCACTCGTGCTGTTGGCTTTTACTACGAGACGAATGGCGAGATAAGCCCATCTCGCACTCTATACACTTCACTGCTCAGTTCAATTGTCACCACATCAAGCCATCGCCAAAAGGCTCTGGTTTGGTGTGGTGACATTGTACTGAGATGAGCTATTTTGCTTTCCAACGATGTCCTATGCACATATTATCGTTATGGTTTTCAACTTACTTCATGCATTAACAGTTGATGAGCCTAATATTGGTATTAGAAGGTATTATAAGGTCGTATCTGCCACTTTGCAGAGTTACAGATACGACCTTCTAAGACTATACCAAGATGACAAAATATGCGTAATTATCAATTTTATATAATTAGATTTGGACACGAAACATTGACCCAATGTCCATTTCATACGTGGCATGTAAAATCCTTCATTTGTATCATATCCACCCAGATCTCAATGTTTAGGACGTCCTATTGATTTTCTGTGGCTATAGCAAACAAATAGACACACAGCAAGTAACCCTTTTACACTTATGCTAAAAATGTATGTTAAACATTATGATGTTGACTTGTTTATTTCTATGTTTCATTTATTTACCGTAAAAACCACGATGTTACCTGCGATTGAGTGGCTCGGCATTATAAACATCATAATATATTTTATTTATTTATTATGGTCCAGTACGGCACTTTCCATTATGATCAGACCTGAAAGGATCAATTAATTAAATAATACCAACATTGCTAACTTAGACTATCAATAAATTTAAGCGAACATAGGTCAGTTTTTGTTGGGAATAATTATTTCACCTATATGTCTACATTTTAAGTGCATTTGTTCTCAATGACATATACACGTTTCCAGGCGCAAAGGGTGTTCAAATTTATAATAATTTTATTATTTTCCGACACACATGAAACAGTGGAAATATATTATGGGTTTTCTAGTCACATAGGCTCATATCATTAACATTTCAATAAAAACTAGTATATTTTCTCGTAATTTCAAAGAAGCTCATCTCTTCCTAAAAACGAGCTGAAAAATTACAGGCCTGTATCCAACTTGAGTTTCATTTCCAAATTCTTAGAAAAGATAGTAGACAATAAGCTGCAAGCTCATATAGAAAATAACCATCTATCTGATTCATTACAATCAGCCTACAGGAAACAGCACTCTACAGAATCAGCTCTACTGAAAGTACATAACGATATCATTACTAGTATGGACCAGGGTGAGGTTACAGCTCTGACCTCGCTTGACCTGCCGGCCGCTTTCGACACCATTGACCATGCTACATTAACACATAGATTTTCAGATTGGTATGGAGTATCTGGGCAGGCTCAAATTTGGTTTTCTTCTTATTTGCAAAATAGGCACCAATCCGTAAAAACTATGGACACTCTGTCAGATAAAGTCACACTCTCATATCGAGTTCCACAGGGCTCCGTGTTTGGACCAGTGCTTTTTACCCTATACACTACACCACTCAGCGCTATCATTTCCGGCTTGACATAAACCACCATCTTTATGTCGATGATACTCAAATGTACATGTCTCTATGCGTTTCCAACGCTAAGGAATCTCTTGAGAATTGGAAACATTGTGTAATGGCCGTGTCAGGCCTGGATGACAGGGTCTAAACTGAAGCTTAATCCTAGTAAGAAAAAAATTATTCTCATTGAGACCAAACTTCAGCGAGAATTTTTTTTAAAGAATTTCCCAAGCTTAATTCTAGGTCAAGACACAAATCCATCTGCATCAGCCAAAAATCTTGGTGTAGTATTCGACAGTAGCTAGAAGGTCCGAAAACACATATCACAAACATGTAGGGCATGCATCATATCTGTGATTTGAGTCAAATGCGAAAAAATCTGTCCTCAGATCTTGCAAAGCAAATTGCTGTAGTAAGTTCGATTATTGTAACTCACTTTTGTGCAATACATCAGAAAAGGATATCGCTAGATTACAACGCGTTTATAATTACCTTGCAAGAGTGGTAACCAAAGCCCTACGTTTTAGTCGTTCCACTTCTATTCTAAAACGATTACATTGGCTATTTGTCGAGTTTCGCATTCATTTTAAAATCTGCACAATAACGTTCTGAACCCTGAAAGACAACCAACCTGCATATATGGCTGATCTCCCAGCTAACACAGAACAGTCGACATGGCCTGGCACCTGGTCCAGTGATCTCAACAAAGGAACAGAAAGGTGTGTAATGTTTATGAACCGGCTGTCAAACACAGATACATCACTGGTTTTCAATGACAAACTATGCTTAAATGAAGCAAAAGCAATCATAAAAAATAAGTAGAGAATACAATGTTAGATGCGTACATGTGTTGTATAACAGTTGGATGTATGAAAAAGTGTTGTATAACTACATAAAGTTTATAAAGTTGTTAGAATAGATCGCATTGCATGTATCACTTTGCCCTTTGTGTTGTAATTTGTGAGCTTGATTTGTGAGTAAGTATGTTTAAAATGTTAGGAATAGCAAAAATGTATATGGTGTCAATACACCAGTAGATACGTACACGTGATGAATATTAGCTATATGTATGCTAAAAAGTATTATATAACTACTTCAAGATGTAAAAATACGTTAAAAATATTTGTTTTAATTAGATATATGTGTCGTAATTTGTGAGTAAGTATGTTCAAGTTAGTGGTAATCGTAAAAAAAGTAGTGAATACACTGTTAGATACGTGCAAATGATGTATAATAGTTGATTGTATGCTAAAAAGTGTTGTATAACTGCATTTTGTATGCTAAAAAGTGTTGTATAACTCCATTTTAGGATGTATATATACAACGCATTGTACGTATTACATGTGAGAAAGTGTGCTTAATATACTATAACTTGCAAAAATAATGAGTGAGTACAATGTTAGATACGTATACGTGGTGTAAAGTAGTTGAATATATGCTAAAGCACATGCAATTGTGAGAAAGTGTGCTTAAAAATAGTTCAAATCGTAAAATAAGTGGAGAATAAATGCTTGTGGTGTATAATGAATATAGTACACGCATCATAAGTGGTACATACATCGATAACTGCTGTGTCTGACTAACAAAACACAGCGCTGAACACATTTACAGCACTGAACACACTTTTGTCCCGACATTGGACTAACATTTGCGCCGCTACCCCCAATGCCGAAGCAACACTTGCCCAATGCTTCGTGTCGGCTGGCTGTGTTATGATAAAGAATGGAAGTGTGTGGTTTATATGAGGCTCAATGGTTGTATATAACTGTATGAACGGTGTGTTTATTGTTTGTATATATGGAAGTGTAGCCTATATCTATAGATATAATGTGGTTTTACAATAAAACAAAAACGGAATTAATGAATCGTCTATGATAGTATGGGGTTGACTGACTGGTATTTGAGCAAGTCTTCTCCGTCATAAAATAGGTGTTACGTCTTGTATATACTTTTTCGAAATTTAAAACCGAATAAACGTTTTACTTGGTGACAAATATGCGATCTTTGACAAATATGCAATCCTCAAATGTTGCCCGATTCATATATGCAACTTAGAAGATAGTTCCTAATTTGTGGAAACGAAACAATCGTAATTTACAAGTAGAATACAAGAAGTAACGAGGACACAAAACTCGATTTAAATATCTAAATGTCCTTGTTTCAATTAGTCTCACATATTTTAAAGTATATAATCCTATATTTGCTGTGTTGATGAAGCAAAGACGTTTTCCACTTAATCTTAAATCATTAGACGTTGTATTTTGTTCCTTAATCAAACATGTTATGATATGGTGTCTGCTGTTACATCTCGATTGGACAACTTTTTTTTTGCACTGTAAGATGTGTGAATGGTTATTCAACTGTTTCTGCTAGTTCGTAACATGTGGTAATATTTTATGAACTAATGTGGACAGAAAAGCTATCAGCACGAGTGATATAACAGCTGAATACGACATAGAAAAACTTATGTCATCCTTGTTACATCTCATAGAAATTTAGTTTGTGAAGATTGTAAAAGGTTGTATATTTTTTTTGGTAATTACGTCGCAACATAGCGTGACTTTGTTGGTTTGATGGGAGAAACGTAGGATTTTACTACTGATAATAAGATGTCAATCTAGTAGGATGTACATGGCTCTACTCACAATACTTGGGGTAGTTGTATTACGGAAATCGTTTTATAAGGAAATATGAGCGTTTTTCACCATGGATGTGACTGAGAGCGATCTCGACCCCCAACGGTCTAAGCATATCCATTCCATTTTAACAATATTTCGTGAAATAGTCTTAATATTATATTATTTAAGTGAAATGCTACTGATTCTAACAAGCCTATCACTAAACTACTTAATCGCATCCAAGTCATACATATACGATGTTAAAAGTAAACTGTACATGTTTTTTGGTATGTTCGCAATATACGAGTAAGGTGACTATTGCAGCTGTAATGGGTGGGCTCCATACGTGTGGATGTGGTCTAAGTTGGTTACAAGCTATAGGCCTACAATAATTAACAGTTTAGCCCACACGTTTAGGGCCTCTTTTATCTGTAGTGACCTTACTGATATTAGATCATTATAAATCATACATTCTCTAACATGTTGTACAACACAATATAAAAAGAGAGTAAAAATATAAGCTTGAATAATGTAAAAAATGATGTGATAGGTTTGTGTACATGGAGAAAAAATAAATCATACAACGTAGACTCAGTCTACATACGGCATCTGCAATCAATCAAACTCGCCTGTTGGGGGTAAGACATGGTGAGTGTACATGTAACCATGATTTATGTGTTGTACGAAATATTCTGACATGCTCAGATTGCAATGCAACGTTTAGACCTGAGATAGTAGACCCCGCACAAATCAATGTATAAAAGAGATAGATTGCTGATAAAATGTATCAACTACATCAGCTGAAAAATATTTATGCTGATTTGTATTCATGGTTTGACCAAACTTGCATCATAACGAAATTAAACAGAGTTTTGCTAAGAGACATTAGCAAGACCTAGTCGACAAGATAATTTTATTATGACAAAAAAAAACACGATTAATATTGAAATATCTCTCAATCTGTGGCACAGATATTTGCATGACGTCCCATGGCGCTTTGTCAGCACAGCTGTTTTTGTTGGGAGCAGTGTACGGCTGGTTGCGGGGTGGTTATATGAATAACCTCTATGCTGATTTCATCATCCCCCTGTTGTGTTAACCAATGGTTATGCCAACTAGATGTTTTGACACTAAGCACTAAACTCCTTTATTTCTGTTAAACATTGACCAAACTATATTTTAAAATGTATTGATATTTATTAATAAATAATACTGTTGTGCGTAGCAATAACGTCTGCCTGTACACCATTGACATAAAATAACACTTTGCAAATTTATAGTTTGACAATATATGTATTAGAGATCACATATGTTTACTTGTTTCATACCAAAAACAGTTGACATCATGCGTATTTGATCTAAAAAAGACGTGTCGTGAGGCTTGTATTGAAACCATAGATATAGAGAAAACAAAGGTATTAAAATCAGCATACTTTTATTTTACATTCTGTGTCCCATTAATACACTGAAATAACTGCAGATCATCTAATAGGCCTGCTGATTGCTAAATGAATTATATATACATAATGAAAATCTTTTAACCCTCTGAAATCAATATTCATACTCCCACCCTTCTGGAATACATATTCCCACTGTATGGGGAAAGGTCCAAGGGGGGGGGGGAATACAAGTGGATAGGCCCCAGGAGTCCAAAGGGTCCACGGGGAGATGATTGATGGGGAGCGGGATTGACCCCTGTGACCTGGGCCAACAGGCAGTGGAGGGTGTAACCAGATACAGTTTGGTCAAAACGTTAAAACAACGTTAGGCCAGAATTTGGACTTTGCCAGCATTGCCGACGTTAAAACAGCTATACAACAATGTTGCCAGCATTAAAAGCATTAAAACAACCATAAACCGATCATGTATTACATGAATGTATGGGGGTGCGGCCCCGTAGGGGGGGGGGGGGTCTCACTACTGATACTGTTATATCTGAAAACTGTTGACGCTTACCATTTAGCTGCCTTGGTTTACATTTAGGTTTACACACATGTGGTGGTTATTGGTGGTTCTGTGGTAGCAGTACCCTCGCCTGGCTTATCGGCCGTTGTCCATGGCGCAGTGATCGTCTCTGCAGGTGGCTTATCATCGGTCGTTGTCCGTGGCGCAGTGGTCGTCTCTGCAGATGGAGTCGTTGTTTTCTCACGTATGTTGTGGTTGGAGCAATAGATGTTGTAGCAATCACCGCAACGGAATCAGTAAACGGATAATCAGTTTCATCTACAATCGTTACGGGACCTGCAAGTGTTGATGGTGTTGATAATGTTGATGATGTTGATGATGTTTTTGTTTTGGCCTGCAGTTTTGTCGTAGTTGCACTACCGCCGGTTTTAAGTTCTTCAACGGTCACTTCTTCCATTGTTATTGATTCAACTGATGAATTGGAACGATAGAAAAAAGTATCTCCATTATTGCCATTTGTATCATATTCTAGCGCTTCTTCCAGTTCTTGCTACAGGTCATAGCCCTTGTCTTCTGGGATGGTGAACAAAAGCTCTATGCCAATTTTTAGGCTTCCTTCTCTGTAAAACATATAATCACTATAATATTATATGAATGAGCATGTCGAGCGATGTTTTACAACAGAGGCGGCATTAATCATTGACTTCTGGAATAGCTTGTTTCTATGCCTCATTCACTTAAACATGTTAAAGCTGGTGTTAGTTCCAGCTTTAAATGACGAAAACATCTACATTGTTAAAAAATAGACGTATGTCACAAATTGAGTTACTCGACGACCTGAACATCTATCACAAATAATTTAATCAATTTGTGAGATTTTATTTGGGTTTGAATCATGATTTAACCCTTATAACGCTGGAATATTATTTATAGAAACTATGAAGATCAAATCGCCCTGAATGATATCTAAAATATCTACTATATCATTGAAATTTTTCGCATCGCCCTTCCCACTCCTGCTCGCGCTGGTGTGTTTTGATAATGATTCCACTTCATTTGAATACATATGTCATGGGTCTACGGCCATTATGATTTGTTTAATTCTTTCAGAGCGAGGATCGTCTTTAGATGTCATTTTCTGACGTCTACAGACGGTCTCTGCGCTTATATAGTTAAACCGCATACTAGGTGTCCAGCATGGGGGGGGGGGGGGGGTTGTATTTTGTATATATATTTTTGTATATAATACTGCATTGATATTTTTGTACTATTCAACCTGACTTTTGTCAGCTTGAAGTTGACCATCCAGTTAATTATCAATATGGGTTTTGTAAAATAATGTTGTTCGAATGATCTTAAGGGCGTCGCCTGTACTGCAATGGTTAACCGCGTATGTTTGTGGTTGTATCAAGTATCAGATATCTAGCGTTTCTGTAGGTATTACCAATTTCAATATAAATTGTCCAAAATTATGATTGGCACTACATTTACTCGTTTTCTCATGCTTGGAATAACGTTCATTTTATTCACATAAAACATGTACATGCATATAACATATAAACATACATATTATCAAGAGCTTTGACCCTCATTAACTTGTTTTTCTCATCACTAAAAATGTTGTCCCAGTTTCGTAATATTTGCTCTTGTTAGTTTGATACACTTAGGGGCCTACCTTATTTTTACAACAGTACAGCTGTCTGACAAAAATTCTACAGCAATTTGCTCTGTGCTCCGAGCAAGGATATTCATCTGAAATGATTAAATTCAAATCGAAACCTGTGTGACAGATACGGCTCCTGTAGTCGGGTAACTAAATATGCCTATTGGCCAACCGAATTGAATAATAATATATTAATGCCTTTAACAAGCGGATCACATGAATTTATTACAAGCAAAACGAATCTTCGTCATCCTTTTTTATTGTGAGAGATTTTACAGCATTTCCGGATATTCATGGGAACACTTCAACAGCATCCAATGTACAATGCTAGCTTTCGTATAGGATAAAGTCCGAGGAGCTCCGCATTCTTAGCTATGAAAAAGGCCGTGGTCGAAGACCGATGCTTTCTCCACAGCTAAAAGTTTGTGAGGCATTTCTTAGTAAAATTTGTAATGCAGTTGTTTTAACACAATAAGGATATGCTAATTCCAAATCTGCCCCATGCCAAGCTCTCTTCTTTGTTTTTCCCTTCCAAAATTAAAAAACAAAATGGCCGTCAAAATAGAAGGTAAAATCATAATTATCATGATTATACTTCATATCTGGGTTCACAGCGGATACACACAAACTTGACTGTGGTGTTTAAAATAACCTTTTTGTTTTCAGGGGACTTTTAGTAGGCCCTATGTTACTCAGGTGGGGTTTAAAATGCAGTTTCCAAATTTCAACTCTCCCCTATTTTCTCAGATCAAAATTTTAATTTTACTGATAATTTTCGGTATTTTATTTATCGAAATCTACCTTGAAAAATTTCCCGAGCAAAATTTTGGCGAGACTACTTCTTGTGTTACAATTATTCTAGTAATTAAATTTAAGTGTCACTGTTTAATAAGGGTAGTTATGACATTCGAAAACATCGTAACCTCAAAAAGATTTTTGTAGACACCGAAATGATGTTTTTTGTGTAATTTTTTTTAACATTTAACATTTTACTATTTTTGGCGGTCATTTTGTTTTTGAATTTTGGGTAGGAAAAATACGACATTGAGCTTGGAATAGGGCAGATTTGGAATCAGCGTTCCCAAATTGTGTAAGAACAACTACAACCCAAATTATACTAGAAAAAGCGTTACCAAATCAGAAATGTCTAAAATGGGCCTTGACCATTAAATAATAATTTATTAACAAACTATTTTTAAACATAATAGAAATTGTCAAACATTTCCAACTTCTGCAATTAAAGATTTGATGACTCAGCTGTTAATTTTTCATTAACATGGTATGTTCTGCAGAATACTCTATCGGGATGTTTATTTGTCATCAAAAATATTACTTACCGCATCGCACACTTCATCAGCAAGGAATAGAAACTTTTGACTTGAAGAATTTTCATAATCAGGATGATATGGACGAGTTTTGTCTTGTAATATTAGCCTTAAGTCGACGTAACCTGTAAATTATAACACAAGCTAATTAACTGTTGTCATGGTGAATTATCTGTTTCTAATTGTCATTTATTTGAAGCTGGAATATCGTTACAATTCCAGCTGGAAATTACGAAAAAAGACTTAGATTTACAGTTGATGAAATAAGGCAAGTGTAAATAGGTCCAATTTTAATGAATAACCATGATAATGCAAAAACAGATAATTCTACGGGACAAGCTTAACATGATTAACTCACGTAAAACTAATAGGAAAATGATTGTAAAAGCAACGAAAAATAATGGAGAAGACGTTTACCCTTACAACGCAGTCATCGACTTTAGACATCTGAATCTGACGTCTCTAAACGTCTGATTCAGACGTCTTAAGTCGATCCCCGCACTGTAAGGGTAAGGATATTTGTACTGGCCGTAGACATGGTAGACACATAACATAGGTATTCAAATAAAGCAGCAAGAGCTAACTGAGAAATTTATGATGATTTCAAAGTGAAAAAACTTTTGGTCCCCATGGTCTATACAAACATATATCAGCGATGAAAGGGTTAAAATAAAATACAAATATCTGTATTGAAAGAAAACTCGGCTAGATAACTGGTCTCTGGTTATTTCAATTTTGAAGGTTATTATATTTTGATATAATTATGATGGATGCTTAAATATCAGAATATACATGTGTATTTTCAGGCACGGAAAGTGTTTTAAATTATCTTGGGTGTTTACATTTCAAAAGTTTAAAACGTGAAGATAAATTAAAAACTTACGTATATTATTTTCTTCTTTCGTTTTCACTAAATCTTATTAATACAACAAGAGCGAAAATTTTCTTCATTTGTTTTATCTAAAATAAAACAGTAATAAAACAATGGAAAATATGAACATAAAAAGCACAAGGATCAATCGTTTGAATGAAACTATCAAGAATGTTAACACATGTTAATAAAAATAACGATTTGTGTATAATAAGTATATGTTGTGATTTCCTACATAGCCCAGTTTCCCCGTTTACAAGAGGCAACAATACAGGGACAATGTTGATCCAATGTTGATGTAATGTTTGGCCAGCGCAGATGTGTATCAATATTACAGCAGTATATCCTACACAAATGATATATAATTATACATTGTATTTTGGTTTTAAATAAAGATACTCATGACAATGATGCCGGGCTGTACAAATTGTTTTCTGAAGTAAGTCTCAGGAATATTATACACTGGTTTTATGCAGTAAATTGTAGCCGGGTCGTTTTGATTGGTAATGATAATCCTGAATGCTTAGATGTCAAACGTTTTCAATATAATGATAATCCAACATGGTAAGATTTTGAACGTTTTAAATATTAAAGTAAAGTAGAAACTTACGTGTAGTATTTTCTTCATTTGTTTAATCTAAAATAAAATACGGTTTAGTAATGTTACAGTGGGACATATATGTATAAAAAGCACAAGAATCATCCGTTTTCATGAAACTTTCAGGAATGTTAAATAACATATAAATAACATATAAAAGAATAACGATTTGTGGACAATAAGTATCTGTTGTAATTTTCTACATAGATCATTTACCTTGTTTTTATAGAGCCCGCAATACAGGGATAATCAATTAACTGAAAAATGATCCGCTCTGAAAGATAATAGACAAGTAACCAACGTGACTTTGATGCAATGTTAATCCTCTCGAGCCTGAATATTTACCGGTGTCATCTTCATTCACTACAAGCCGCGAATCGCTGCCGCAATTCTCGCAACCTGTAGTGGATGAAGATGACTAGAAGTGGGTGACAATTTACCGAAAATTGCCATGACAGTTGCATCAAAATTTCCCTTCTAAACCCATTAGCTGTAGGAAAATCAAGTCACTTTTCAGAGATGTAATAATGCTTTAACCCTTTAACCGCCTAATTATTCAATTTGAATTTTTACCCACTTGAAGTTGTGTCTCGCTGACACGATCCACAACTTCAAGTGAGTGAAAATCATTCAGATTTGACAAAATGGAGGTAAACTCTTTTCAAATCTTGCTGGTTGATGTCACACTTTATCTTTAATATATTTAAAATGTGGTAATTGTTGTGCTAATGAGAAATGGAAACCACGTATATATGCGGCACTGGCGGTTAAAGGGTTAATGCATGGTGAGGGATTAATGGGTTAATGTAATGTTGGGTCTTCACAGTTCAAAATTACAGCAACGTCTCGTTTTAACTGTTTTGTGTCCCTCTCCATGTTATATATTATACAAATCATAAATTGTATTTTGGTTTAACCCTTTAAGCCCTCACGATGCATTAAATCATCATTTTACATCTCCGAAAACAGACCGAATTTTCCTACAACCAAGGGTTTTAGAACGAAAACTTCCATGAAATTGGTTTACCAATACATGGACATTTTCTTAATTTTTTCAAACCACACCAAATCATTTTCATCCACTACAAGTCGGGAATTGCGACAGCAATTTGCGGCTTGTAGTGGATGAAGATGACAATGGCAAATTCAGGATGAGAGGGTTAAATAACGATGCTCATGACAATGATGCCATTAACCTAGCATATTGTTTACTGAAGTCCCATGAATACCAAACGTTGGTTATATACAGGACCGTAGTCAGAGACAAAATCCAGGGAACAGTTGAGGCGAGGTCGGTTTGATTGGCAATGATAATTCCACCAAGCAGGATATGATACGGATATGCTGGTTTTTCAATGTAAGATCATAAACGAGGAGCTTTTATGAAGATTTTTGTTGTCATGATTGATATATCTTAAATGTTCTTAAATTAATTTCTCGTTTGGGTCTACTGTTATAGAAATATACAGTCTAATGTGCAACCTACCTTTGTAGACTCCTAAAATGACACCGATAGTTATTGAGGCAGCTATGATGACTGTCGCTGTTATAAGTATCCCTATGATCAGTTTCTTTCGAGTACACATGGGGAGAAAGGTGCTTCTTGGTTTTGAGACCTGTCAGTCAGAACGCGTACAAGTTTTATTTAGCATGTTTATACAATTATGTTGCTATCTATTGCATCACTACTGGTGATATTTAACCCTTGTCATTTTAAGTCCTAACATCACACTGGTAATTGTTCAAATATTGTATGATAGATGCTAAGTGTCTGATATAATTTACCTTGTGAGATGATTAGTTTATGTAAAGCAAAAAATGTTCATGATTGCATTGTCAATTTCAGCTTCAAATCAATTAAAATACTAACAACTCGACAGGGGCTGAATGTAAATACTGACAACTCGACAAGAGCTGAATGTAAATACTGACAACTCGACAGGAGCGGAATGTAAATACTGACAACTCGACAAGAGCTGAATGTAAATACTGACAACTCGACAGGAGCTGAATGTAAATACTGACAACTCGAAATGGGCTGAATGTAAATATTGACAACTCGACAGGGGCTGAATGTAAATACTGACAACTCGACAGGGGCTGAATGTGAATACTGACAACTCGAGACGGGCTGGATTTAAATTCTGACAACTCGACATGAGCTGAATGTAAATACTGACAAATCGACATGGGCTGAATGTAAATACTAAAAACTCGACAGGAGCTGAATATAAATACTGACAACTCGACACAAGGGCGTGCCCGGGGGTCTTCTTGGCTGCCCGGAAACCCCTCCTCCCCCCCTCCAAGACTGAAAAAAAAAGTTTGTATATGGACCTGCTGTTTTCTTGTCACCTCGCCTGACACACAGTCTCACACCCAATATGTTACGAAGCCTGGTTTTATCAATGTTATGACAAGGAAACTATTAAATAGACTCCTATATGTATTTAGTTTTCTTGGCTAGAGCTTACGGTCAGCAGCGATTCTGCTCTCAGACAATACCGATAATGTTTTGAATTCAATCGTGAACTATGGAATTTTTACATCATAGAAAATGATCTCAATAAGGTGAGAATGTCATATGCAGCATCTTACACAGACGCTGCCTGAATTTAGACTTCATGCACATGTGTGTACACCAAGTTTATGCTATTTAATAAAAAAATATGTGATATATGGCGGTTGATCGTAGTTCTGAGGTAATTGAACCCTGATAATCATTTATCACCTGAGGGACAATTGATGTTTTGTTGTAGGAAATGAAACATGAATAAAAATTTGATTATAAAATCAAAATACAACGACAGATTTTATGGATTCAGCGGCGTATCTAAGGGTGGTTTGGAGGATTATATAGGCCTACTCCCCTTCCCCCCTCAAACTACCAAGATAAAATATCCATAATCTTATCTAGGTCTGGTGACACAATGCGCAATATGCCTTAGATTGCAGGAGAAAATCTTTGGAATTCAAAAAAAAAATCGTGGGAGCCTCTTCCAAGAGTGAAACGCTCTTTTTTTACGTTCTAAACCCATGGAGGGGGGCTCAATTAAAAGCTAGATGCGCCCCTGGGATCATCTCCTGCTCTGTACTCTTTGTTGCCAGCATTCTGGTACCAGAAGACGTCAGGAGAACAAATACAATATCCCAGCAGATGAATCTGTCACCTTTAGTTGATACCCTATATTGGTAGACCTGGATGATGATCTCTAGTTGGTGGAATTGTAAAATAAATGTATCCCACCTCCACTACGTTGCTATCATTTAGCATGGTTTAATTCTATAAGGTGTTCCTGTCAATGGTCACACTAACGACCACGATATCAAGGTTAATCTAGACAACAGTTTTTGATGGAGCAATATGAAAACGACCAGGCAGTGTGAACAGTAATTGTATTTATACTTGAACTATTTGAGAAAATTCAAGCCTATGCATAGGATTACATGTAATGCTAACGGAATGACCGAGGGTCATATTATATTATAGGCCTATATACTGTGCTACAGTCACTTTTTCAGGGGTAGATTAATATGGCTCATACGTAGAAGTCTACCTGTTCATTTCAAGTAGACTGTGACAATGTAATATAATATATATAATATATATAAAGTCTACCTGTTCATTTCAAGTAGACTGTGACAATGTAATATAATATATATAATATATATAATATTATATATATTATATATATTATATTACATTGTCACAGTCTACTTGAAATGAACAGGTAGACTTCTATGTATGGGCCGACACTTCCGACTCGAAATTAAATTATCTCCCATTTGTTATTTATCAGGACGACAGAAGACACTGTAGGATCCCTGCTTCGCTCGATTACTGTGACAGTCGTCTCTGATCTCCCCGGACGCGGTGAGACAGGACATGACTGCCTCGTCTTGGTACTTCAGTACCGTGTGCATAAAACCAAATCCCATGCGGTCGTAGCATTTTTCCCGCACTTGTGATATAGCTCTTGACGACTGCGGACGTGCCGCCGGTCGTCCGCTCGGAGTTTGACTAAGACGTGTCGTGCGCGGGGTTGTGCATTGCTGGTATTCGATGTCTAGACCAATAAACATAATAATCTGAACAGAAGTTTTGTGAGTTAATCGGAACCGTCGACCTGACGGGGAAATATGAAGTTTATGATATGTTGGTAAATGTTAGGTGGCTTCTGCCGTTCACCCTTCAACGAGCCACCTCCCATCTCCCACACTGGTGACCCCTGACGTTTGAGCGTGATCGCAACAGCGTTTTCACCAAGCATCAAGATGAAAATGGCTGTTTTCAAGGATAGTTTTTGTTAAAATATTAAGCGATTTCTCGAAAAAAATAATGAGCATTTTTTTCGCAAAGGTACGTGAAAACTGTAGGTCACACTAATATGCCGGTTTAAACTAGCTAGAAAGAGTTATCAGAGGAGAAGTACGTTTTTTTACGTCCAAAACGGCGTAATTTTCATATTTTTTTACAGAATTCCACGTGTTTGGCGCTTTTTCAAGATGGCAACCATGTCGGTTTTTCTCGAAAAACCGTGAAATTTTTTTTTTCTTATAGATCTAGTCTATATCTTTTTAAAGTACGAGTTCTTAAAATGCTTTCATCCTATTAATGCCACTGTAAGCGAGTAGGAAGTGGGTGTTTTCGAAAACGTTTTTTATCGTTGATCGCCATAATTGGGTGACTCGATTTTAAGGTCCATAGACGAAGTCTCGTCAGTTTTCGATTTTTTCAGCAAAAAATCGACTAAAAAATTATCGAAAAATATCGCTTTGCCTCAGATAACCTTTAATAGGATTAGGGCCAAATAAAATTGTTCGCCTGAAAATGAATGTGAATAAACGGTCCTAGTTAGTCTGTAAAATATATTTCCAGGACCGTAGGTCAATATTTTATCATTATAACAATATGTTATTTCAGAGAATGCTGTTTGTCATAAATGTATTTGGTCAGTGAGCGCCATATTGGACGCTGGTTCCCCTAGTTAAGCTGATCGCCCGCCATGGGCAAACACGCGTCCCGCCATAACCGGCATGCACCTGGACAGTGGACTTGTGTCGCCTCATCACATTAGCATAAATTAGGCCGCCATTTTGATTTCATGGAGCAGACTATTCACGTGTCAAGATTATACATGGTCTAGTCTTAAATATTTTTTTTGCATACATATAAATTTTCTTTTTCAAAACTATTAAAAAAGAAATATAAATAAGAAGTTTCGGAAAGGAAATTATAGCACAAGTTGTGCGAGATTTTGATAAGTCATAGTATAATTTTTTCACGTCGAAACGCCCCCTGGTGTTTGGCGTCGCTCTAGCCTACTCTTAGCGCCTTGTTTGGCACAGAGTAGCTCATGAATATGCTAATGTGAGGCGAGACGCGGCTGATGTTCAGTTTTGCACATACACCCACAATACAGGCCAGCTGGCCCAAGCATACAGCAACGAGCTGCCGACTGCACATATTAGCAGCAAACGGTCATACACCATACACACACCCGCCACAAACCAAATAAACGCAACCGCTACGACGACAACCAACTTATACGTCAGTCAACGAAACGAAGCGAGCGATTGATTCGGACGTTATTAAGAATGAATCGGTGATAAACGTACCATAAAAAAAAAAGTGGAATGTTCACCGCAGACATCATTTATCAGCGAAATGATATACTATATCATCAATCCACGTAGACTAATGTCAGTCATGTTTTAAAATATTATTCTAAAAACAAATGTAGCTGTTTTTTTATCGCAGTCACATTTAGCCTATCAGTCTGAAAAGAAATTTTCTCATGATAGTCGATTTCAGTAGATCAAAACTTATATAAATAACGAGATATTCGACTTGACAGTTGCGCTACAGCGAAACATTATCAATATTTGCATGTGTTTTTCGACTTGTGTGAAAAAAAAAAAAATTCACCCAGGTCGATTTACTATATACTATTATCATAGCTTAGCATAGCATGTAGTAATTATTTCTGGCATTTTATGTACAATTTTGATCTACAGTTTTCACAAAACAATTATATATGTGTGTGAATAAGTGAAAAGAAATTATGTGCAATCTCAGTGACGAATATTCAAACATCTCAGCAACCCCTGTATCTCGCAACATGCGACATAGCATGGACAATTTCTACAGCCTACATTTCTAAAGATTCAACATATACAGACATTTTTAATAAGGTCTAGACGGCAATGTACAGCTAACCCGCGCACGACACGTCCCAAAATAGATATATGTGTTAATATGACATACCATTTTAACACCAATAGGCCCGCAATCTCAAACGTTTCACTAGTTAAATAATTTTACAAATATTTCACAATGTCACACGATAGTGAAGGTTTCGTGGCTACGCCTCTGGAAGGTCAGGGTGCTCGCCGAAAAGATAACTACTACCCGGACAGCGAGGAGAACGAAGTTCGCTTCCGCGAGGCTGACGATGAGTACCAACGACTCAAAGAGGATTTTGCTCGAATTGCTCGAAATCGACGAACAAGACATCACTCTAGGAGCGATTCGTCTAAGAGTCCTTCACCACGCAGAAGACAGCCTCCGAGACGTTCAACGAACTTACCTAAGTTCAAGATAGCAACATTTTACGCTACGGACGTTGAACTTTGGTTCAATCAGATCGAAACACAGTTCGATCTTCATCAGATCCATGACGACGACGAGCGATACAGTCTGACATGCGCAGCACTCTCAGGCGGGGTCGCCTCCGACGTGAAGGACGTTCTACTTCAACCTTTCAGGTAGCATAAATATGAAAGCTTGAAAACCATTTTGATCGAGCGAAAAGGATTGACAACACCCGAACGAGTCAACAAAGTGATTTCCGGAGAAAGGATGGGCTCGGACATTCCCTCACGATTCTTAAGGCGCCTACAGAAGACGGCAGGCTTTGGAACTAAAGCAGCTGTTGGAAAGGCGGTCATACGCCAAGCATTCATTCGGCAGATGCCAACTTCAATCCGTGCTCATTTGGCCACACAACCAGATATAGGTTCAGATTTTGGGTCAATGGCGAGGGACAGCATATTAAGCTGGACACACAAAGAATAAATGGTATGGGTCCTCGTTACATGCTCCCCCAGCAAACACAAAGCATTTGTATAACATTTTAATAAGGTCGACCCAACATCTTCAACGTTGGTCCAACAATGTACAAATTTCAGACAAATGTTTTGTGTTCCTTGGGCCGCAACTTTGACAGGAAGGCGATAGGACCATTTTGTACATGTTAGTGCAGGTGATTGTGTTTTTCACTTGGATCGGAATGTTAATTTTTGGCATCAATGCTAATATCAATCTACTAGGTCTAATGATTCAGAAAACATTTGGTGCCATTTTTTCTGTTGGGGTTAAAGGTCATTTTGGGGTCATTTATTGTAGGTAGGCCTACTATAGGCCTATATTTCACATACATTCTCATATCTTGTTCGTCTTTATGTCCCAAAGTATGTCATGTGACCCCTTAACCCGTTGAACACGAGATCATTATGCTACTGCGCTCTTTCTGAAACGAGATTATTTTATGACGTCATAGTTATCTCATGCAATCAGACCCGGAGATCTCCGGG
This sequence comes from Flabesymbios commensalis, assembly GCA_964017125.1. Lineage (NCBI taxonomy): Eukaryota > Metazoa > Annelida > Polychaeta > Terebellida > Flabelligeridae > Flabesymbios > Flabesymbios commensalis. Next base: position 55,653,112 of record OZ024916.1, on the reverse strand, counting down.
CCTTGTATCTGAATGGTCTCCCTAAATTACGGAGATCTCCGGGGCTCGCCACAAACGGGTTAAAATTTGAATGGAGAGGAGACCACTTATTTGCTTGTACGATTGACATAAATATACACTGAAAAAAATAAAACTAAAAAGTGTTTTTTTTAAGATGTGATTTGTTCGGTAAAGTTCGTCGTCATTTTGTATACAAAGTAACGGTATCAACATAATTCAATATCTTTATAGATATAATGTCAGGGATTTTAACACAAATAAAAACAAACATGACCTACTTAAAAAAATATTCTAGACACATCTGATGGCATACACAGGTAATACAAATGTTATCTTCGTCATCAAACAGAGATGGGATGTAATCAGCGGTATCACATTCTCCAAAGTCAAGTCTACGCTGGTGGCGCTATGTATACACAAGTCCAGCCTAGTCATACACTAAGTTTAAAATTTTTTGTAAGAAGACATACGTACATGATGTCTCTTTAATTTTGTCTTGGATAAAAACTAATGTCATCGAAAAGATCTCAATAACTCAAATGTCCTCCTCTTCCTCCTCATCAAGAACTGCGATACACTCATCACAGTCACCAACGTCTAATCCACATTGGCATAGCTCTTTAAACACAAGACCAGCCTTTCTGAATGAACACATAGAGTTTTGTCATTAATATTTCGCACATTTGCAATGTATGAGCTCAATCACAGTATCTGGAGCTGGTTTCAGTAATTGTCTCACAGGACAAGGACAAGTTTATTTGCAAAGGGGCCATCGGCCCATAGTGCAGTGCATTACAATTGATGTGCATTTGTGCTAACAATTTCATTCTAATATTTCTTTTTTATTGACATAGCATAAAACAGGAATTGTGAAAAAAGGTTGCAAATTTAGTATATAATGTGTAATCACAGATATATGTATTTCTGATATCATTGACTTGTTCACACTCCATGATTCGCGATGTTGGCAAGGAGTATGTGCTCGTGTAGAGCAGCTTTAGTTGGGGGAAGCTTTTCACACTCGGCAACCACCTGACACTGTTGCTTCAGATGGTAAGTTTGCCGGTCCAAGGTCAATGAATCCCTGAACTTACAGCCTTTTTGAATGATTTCAAAATTAATACATCCAGTAAGATGTGAAAGCCAATGACTAGTAATGGCAAGGGGGCAACCCAAGGCATCATAGATTGGTTTCAGTACAATCAATTCCCTGCTTTTCCCATGCCCAATTAGCATACATGGTTCACTCCAAGTCTTGGAAAATAAGCTAGAGCAAGGATTAAAACATTGACATAATGTGGATTGTTGCATTTTCATTTTGACTGGCCACATTAATTGCATGAAGCATTAGAATTGTGTCTGCCTCGTTCTGGCTGGTACACATGTGACTGACATTCTTATATGTCTTGTTAGTTGTTACACCATCTCGAGTAGATACTACAAGTGTTTTTGTGTGATGATCGAGTGTTCTTGAACATGGTATAGAGTCAAACTATCTTCTGTTTTGGATTCACATTTAAAGCTTTGTTTTAGTCATCCGAAGGCACAAGAACACCACCAGTTTTCTTCATATTTTGAATTATCGCCTGTGCAAGCTGTGTTTTGGTTGACAGAATACGAGAGTGATCAACACAAACCACTAGCATGAAGGAAGTCAACCATGTGTTTGCTACGTGTGTAGGCATGGACTTTCATATCAGTTCCAAGTAATACAGGTAGGTCAATGTGTCGAGTAGCGGAAAACTGGTTCAAGATTTTGTGGAATGTAAGAAACTTGCCTCTGGATTTTCACCTGATACATTATCCTCTCAGAAAGATTCAAACAGGTTTTGTGATTTGCGTCAGTGCGATATTGTGAACCGAACTCTGCTGTTCCTTGAGTAATACATCTGAGCAAACTATATAAAGTGTGTGGAATGTGTTTATCTCGATCAGTGGTGTCCAGATGTCCTTCAAACTTCCACAGATCAGTCCGCATTTGAATTATGTCATCATGAATGACATGGGCAGCATTAAATATCGACTGCTTGTCTGTCGTAAAATCTGACTTCTCTAGGACTTTTCCAACATCTTTATCTTGAGTAGTTTTGTAGCACAATAATTCAGGCTTGTTTGTTTCGTGGTTGAGAAAACAGAACATCACAAATGTTGTCAGCAGTTCGTTCTTGACCTCTTGTAGGAATATTTGTGATTCCAATGGATTCTAATATGGCCTTATATGTTGTGGACACATCAGTTATTGGAAATACTTTTCGTTCTTTAAGTGCCTTTTTAACAAGGCTGTAAAACTCTATATCTGCTGCTATTGTTGCTATCACTTCTTGGTACATGTATATCTCCCATAACATGGAAATTGTATTTAATGTCCATAGCTCTGACATCTTTGGCATCCAGTGATTGAAGATCTTTTAATTATCATTGTTACTTCTGTGCAAGTGACTTCATGCAGAGTTTCTTCTGAATTATCACCATTGCAGAAAATACAGACTTTTTTGTGAAAACACGCCAGTGAACGTGTAAAACTTTTGTAAGGAGCTGCATCTTGCTGACCATCATAAGAAGAAGCCGTAGGCGGACATTTGATAGAAGAATGCCCTCTCTGTGTTTGAGCAAGTTCAGATAAATCGCCATACCTGATATTTTCCCTTTTGAGTTTGTCGGTATGAACAGTTTCTTGAAAGCAATTTCTGTGTCATGCTGCACCGTTTGCTCTGAGTTCATCAGCTGTGCTGTTCCAATGACTATTAACAAATATTAGAAACTTTTCATGAAAAGAGGGATATTTCGCAAAATCACCACCAGAAACCTGACATTTAATACACAAGTTATAGTTGGTCTCAGTTAATTTGTAGTTGATGTGTAGTTTATAAAATCTTCGCAGTCATCGTTGGTGCAGTTTGTTAATTGTTAGTTACTTTGAGGCTAAGTCATCTTGCATAATGTGTCATCTATATGCAACCGTCACTTATCGAATACTCGTGAATGTTGTATGTTACATGCAGATAATGTTACCGATTTCATTCCACAGTAAACTAATGTCCATGGTGTACTTATATTCATGTTCTGCATCTCATTCTGCAAGTTTTGAGGGGTCATCTGATACACTTCGTGTCATTAATATAAAAACTAGATGTCATTTTCGTATATTTAAGTTCGATAACTTTGAATGACCCCAAAATGACCTTTAACCTCAACAAAAAATTGGCACCAGAACTTTTCTGAATCATTTGACCTAGTAGATTGATATTAGCATTGGTAGTAGATTGATATTAGCATTGGTGCCAAAAAGTAACATTTCAATCCAAGCGGAGATCTGTATCCAACATTACGGCCTGCACTAAATAGAGTTGTCTGTTCAGTGCACTTTGTAGTCCCAATCGCATTCTGGTGTGATTGAAAGCAGCCTTGCCAAGAAAATGTGAGTATAATGTAGGGTTGAAATTTGAGGTGCGCTTATGACGTTTGAGGAGTTTTGATTTAAAAGAAAGATAAACCGAGGATGAATGTATAATGTTGTCCAAAGAATTCCAAGACTTAATTGACGAGGTCATAAAGAATCAGTGACGCAGATGAAACGTGCAGAGGGTGTGGGGAGTGACATGTTATCAGAACTGCACAGGCGATATATCCTGCATCTCTGGGTCTTGGCAAGATTGCTGTCAGGTATGCTGGAACCAACCCGTCAATGATTTTATATAACATGAAAAGTTTGTGGTTGTTAGGGCCTCCGCCTTCGGTGTAGTGGTATCGCGTAGTGATATCCAACTATAAAGTTTAAGCAATAAACGAGCTCATGTTGGGTTTTGATATTAAAAACCCATTTACCCGCCAAATTATTCAATTTGATTTTTCACCCACTTGAAGTTGTGTCGCGCTGACGTGATCCACAACTTCAAGTGAGTGAAAATTATTCAGATTTGACAAAATGGAGGTCAACTCTTTTCAAATCTTGCTGGTTAATGTCACATTTTATACACTTCATGTGCTAATAAAAAATGAAAACCCGAATATATGCGGCACCGGCGGTTAAAGGGTTAACCCCTACCACGCTGAAATATTTGTGTGTAACCCATGGCGGCCAAAGTTTTTCTTTAACTTGAAATCATCATGAACAGCTCTTTCTGCTTCATTTGAATACTTATGTTATAGTTTTACGGCCATTAGAAATATTTTAATTCTTACGTCAGATGCTGACGTATAAAGACGGTCCCCGCGCTGAAAGGGTTTAGTAAAAAATAAACAACAACCAACGTGGATATAAATATTTATGAAAATAATAATAAGAAAAACATGGATACATTTATTTGTTCATTCACACACTTGAAACCACAATCGGCTAATAAATATATTTTATTTATTTATTGTTTGACGAATCCGTCGACCATAGAATTATTTTGGTCTTGCCCTAGCGGTAGCTAAATATAACAGGCAACAGTTAAAGGAAAGAATTATTATCGGTTAACAGTTTCCCAAAGCACAATTATTGTTGAGCATATTTGTTCCACAGAGCCAGACTGATATTGGCGTTGTGAATTTAGCCCTTAGCCCTTATAGCGCGGGGATCGACTTAAGTCGTCAAAATCTGACGTCTGTAGACGTCAGATTCTGACGACTAAAGTCGATCCCTGCGTTGTAAGAGTGAACATATTTTAATGACCGTAGACCCACAACATAGGTATTCAAATGAAGCAGAAAGAGCTTACGAAGACATTTATGATGATATCAAATTGAAAAAAAACCTTTGGTTGCGATGGTTTTTTTTACAAATTATTTCAGCGCTTTAATGGTTAAATGCTAATCACGTCTATAGCCAATTTTAGCCTTTTTGTTTCCTTTAAAAAAAGATAATTTGAAGAAGAAACGGACGATAAATTGGCTATCTGTATATTGACATATCTTCTCATTCGAGTTGTACATCATAAGTATGTTTTACTATCCGTCCATCCATCCATCCATCCATCCATCCATCCATCCATCCATCCATCCATCCATCCATCCATCCATCCATCCATCCATCCATCCATCCATCCATCCATCCATCCATCCATTCATCCATCATCCATCCATCCATCCATCCACCCACCCACCCACCCATCCATCCATCCATCCATCCATCCATCCATCCATCCATCCATCCATCCATCCATCCATAATATGATGACTGAGGGCTAACGCAGACCCGCAATGCCACTCTCTCGTATCGACATAACAGAGGTTTTTCTTGCATATCCAATAGTAATACTGTAGATCCGGTAATTTTCGCGTATTTAGATTTTCGCAAATTTGGGACCTTTTTACAAAGTCTATAATTCGCGATTTATCGATTTCGATGATAGATAGCGCTCACAAAAATGATTCTCGCGAGATTCTTGAATTCGCGAATTTGTCCTTTTCACGAAATTCATGAAAATTACAGTATAGCCTACAGATCCGTGAAAAAAACGTCATCTATTATATAGGCCTACTCTGAAAGAAAGTTATAAATGCTGAGACATTGTGTTGAAATACATTAATGTAATTTTGGATCATCCGCAAAATCTATTCATAGAGCTTTAATGGTTTAAAAGCATAATCCACGAATTAAATCGATGAATCCTAATGAATAATTACCTAGGCCTACTTGAGTACCATACATGACAGAAATTACGGTTATGATATGCAATGCGTACGACCCCATGACAGTCAATAATAAAAAAGTAAAAATAGAATGTTCTCATTGCTATTTATAGATAATGACAAACAAGTCTAGAACAATGTCCTTTTCAAAAAATCAACCGGATCTCCCTTGTCTATGATGTCCCTCATACTCGCCGTGTGGCGCCATCAGACAAAATTTGCATTCATTATCATAATCAACTTAAACACAATAAACATGGCTAAAATGACTAATTACACCCATCTGCATAAACTCAACCGGCGACTGCTGTGTGCTAAACTGCCACTTTGTAAAGTGGTAGTTTAACACCTTCTAACTCCAATGGGGACGCATACGTTGTTTTAAATAACTTATTATTTTGAAGTTTTAATCGTATTGTTTATTTTCTGATAATTTAGTTAAGATAAGATCCATAAATGAGCTAGGTATCCTAAGAAAAGAGCCTATAATATAAAATAAAGCTCGGGTGCTCTTGTTCAAAATAACCTTATCTAATATGTATTAGTCTTTAAAAGAATAGATTAGTTATTAAAAACTGACAAAACATAAACATTTCAAAATTTTAACATTTAAATGTCATTTTAAATTATATCATTTAAAAAGCAGTTTCAACGGGTCTGAATGACGATGGAGTGTCCTTGCACCTATAGCTGTGCGGCTGGCTGCATGAAGATTTACCTGTTTTGTACAGGGGTGCATCCCACTAAAAGTCTTTAAAATTAAGATTATCTTAATTAACCCTTGTCCTGCTAAGCCGGTATATATACGGATTAAAGCATATTTTAAGTCAGATAATATCTCACTGAAATGGATAATATAGTTTGTGGTATATGCTCAGTTAATCAAATAACTCAGTTTAGAAGATGTATATTTTCAAAACATATACATATTTTTCGTCACGTGAAATTGCGTTAGCTATTCCAGCTTCAAGTGATTGAAAAATACATTTGAAACAATTCAGCAGGACAAGGGTTTTAACTGTTCTTCATTTCCATTAGAAAAGTTAAGAACATTACAGTTACAGGTAAGATAAAATCATATCTTAAAATCACTCATTTATCATTAAAAAGTTAAGATCATCTTAACTTTTTAATGATTAATGACTACACATTTTCTTAGGGTTTATATGTAGGCGTACGTCATTAGCTACTGCTTTTACGTCTTTTAAATATTACGATTTATATCGGCCAATAATACCCAGTTACGTGCCTCCGCTCACGGAACCCCTCTCCCCACTCCCGATCGCTTATATTTATTATGACCACGTTCTCTGGAGGCCAAGAACAGTCCAATACAATCACATGTCTATATAGGTCACCACACATGGTCTATGTAACATACACTTCTATTAAATCTATATTTTTATTCAGAATTTGTTAGCCTAGCTACCACAACACACATTATATCTATGGGGACGCCTTATTTTCTCTTGATAATTCTTCTTAACAGAAGGATTTGTCTGAATTCCCACCTGTGTTTCTCTAATGGACTCAAAGGGTGTCCACGCTTCTGTACAGGTCATAACGGCGTCAGGTGTGTTGTCAGTATGTGTCCTCACCTGCTGTCATATAGCGTGACTGCCATGTCTGTATAAACACTCATCTGCTCCTACAATATATCGTGTTATAATGATTTATAATGATGCTATGAACAAAAGGATAACAATAGGATAACAACAAGCCAAGGGATAAACGTGATCGTCTTTTGTTTTGTGGATAATTGTTTGCAAGCGGTGTTTTGCATGCCGAGAGCGCCATCGTCCTCAGTCTTATACAAAGGTAACTACATTAGGCATGTTACCTGCCTTATTTTATGACAGTGTCGGCGGTCAGTAAGCAACTGGTCCTGGAAATCATCAGCTTACAATAGCACAGGATTTAACTCTTTCAATGCGTGAGACAAACATATATGTCACACCCAAATCAGCTGGTGATTTATTAACCAAATCAAACCGCAGATAAGGCCTATCTTTTGTGCAAAATCAGGTGAGTGATTTTAACAATATGAAATTTTCTCAAAGTATTTTTGATTCATTTGAAGCTGGAAATTGCGTTAGCAATTCCAGCTTCAAATGAGTGAACAAATAAACACCGCATTCTCTGGAGGGTAAAAAATTTTCTCAAAGTATTTTTATTTGAAATTGCGTTAGCAATTCCAGCTTCAAATGAATTAAAAATAAGACATAATAATACAAATTCTTTATTTTGCAGTTCGCCAAAATGCCAGTCCCAAAGATATGGCGTCGACGCTCCAACGCGATGAAAGTTGTCACCATACTCATCACTATTACGCTTATTATTCACATCGTTTCCATGGTAACAGATAAATGGATGACTAATTCGGAGACCTATGGAGACAATGGTCTGTGGTCTTACACGGTGCAAAGGAAAACTGGTAAGTATATCATTATGTTTAGTATGTCTGTAAATAATAACAAAATGTCATGCTATAGGCGATTTTCTTTTGTGATTTTGTTTATTCACCCTTTAGCCGCCAAAGTATTCAATTAGAATTTTCACCCACTTGAAGTTGTGTCCCGCTGACGCGATCAACAACTTCAAGTGAGTGAAAATATTCAGATTTGAAAATTGGGTGTCAACAAATTTCAAATTTTGCTGATCATTGTCACTTTTTATCTTTAATATGTTTAAAAGCTGATATGTGATGTGCTAATAAAAAATGTAAAAAAACGAATATGGACGACACTGGTGGTTAAAAGGTTAATAAGCAGCCTTCCCCATGCTGTAGGCCTACAATAGGCCCCTACGCATGATACGAAGACATTTATAAATTGATCTACGTTTTTTCATGTTCTGATCCAGGTGGAGGTGGCAGTGCCGCAGAGGTGATCCCCTATGTTTTGCCAAATTCTTTAAAATTCCCCGAAATTGGCCTGAATATACAAAAAACGCCCCCTTCCTTCAAATCCTGCATCCAGCAGTAATATCTTACTCATTTGTATGTTATATCTTAACCCTCTAACCGCCGGTGTCGCATATATTCGGGTTTCCATTTTTTATTAGCACATTAAGTACAACCTTTTAAACGTGTGACAAAGATAAAATGTGACCTATATTTTGCCAAATCTTAATAATTTTCACTCACTTGAAGTTGTGGATCGCGTCAGCGAGACACAACTTCAAGTGGGTGAAAATTCAGATTGAATAATTTGGCGGTTAAAGGGTTAAGGCTAAAATCACAGTTAATACAACATAAAAAGTATATCTACATCTTTGCGTGGGCCCACATGAATCTGGTGAGCCAAAACATCATGTAATACATTTGTTCAAAAATAACTATGACCACTTGAGGGAGCGGTATAAGATGATTATAAATACATTATTATATGTATCAATACAGTGTATGTATCATATATTATTATATTTAGCAAATGTATGGTTATTTGTCTCATTATCATGATTATCAGATTATAAAGATGTGTGTAGCCCCTCATGTGTGCGTGAAGATCTACAGCAGTGGTGGATCCAGAGGGGGGGGGGGGCGTCCCCCCGTTCAGTGTCCTGCAAACAAATAACTACCATATTCGTACTGAAATATGGTCTAGAATGCATAATTTAAAGCTTAGATTTAAAATTTTCCGGGTAATCATGCCCCCCCCCCCCTGAACCACATCAAAGAAGAGGTTGTCTATGCAAACTGTGGTGTCTCTAATAATATTTTTTTACAGAAGGTATCACGTTGATTACCGTTATATAATGTACCGGCAACCTGATAACTTCTAGTAAAAAAATAAGCGACCCCCCCCCCCCAGTCAGCCAAATCCTGGATCCGCCTCTGGCAAATTCGTTGGACATGTGGAACATCTGGTTTTTCCCATGATCTGGTTGACGACTCGTCATCTGTCACATGTGTCACGAAAACATTTGAATAATTAATATCAGACTGACAAAGCCATGTTGATATTATCATGTTTATTAGTCTTAGTTTAAATTAAAGGGACTGGCCCAGGCTAAAATCATCAAAAAATCGGTGATTTTATTTCGGCTTCTTAATATGACCATATGATGTAAACATGTCCATAGACCAGAACTGCAAAAGTTTTTTAATTTTTGTGCTGCGCATTCACCAGTTAGGCTAGATATAGAGACGAAATTCCTGAGTTGTATTTATTGACAACCATGTCAAAAATTAGAAATACGAGAATTTCGTCTCTATATCTAGCCTAACTGGTGAATGCGCAGCACAAAAAATCAAAACTTTTGCAGTTCTAGTCTATGGACATGTTTACATCTTATGGTCATATTAAGAAGCCGAAATAAAATCACCGATTTTTTTATGATTTTAGCCTGGGCTAGTCCCTTTAAATAACAATGAGATAAATTTTAGAAGTATTTCCCCACCAGGCTGTAACACCAGCCGAAATCTTCCCACGTTAAGCTGTTTTTCCCAACGTGAGTTGTAGAATGGGTGATAGCTCTTTCGGTTGCGCCACCCTTCCATTGTTACCAACTTTGTAATTGTCTCCTTTTGTAAGCAAACAAATCTGAATCTTGACATTCATTTTGGAAAAAGTTGAAAACGTTATATTTCTTTCGGACAAGCTTTTCCATTCTAAATCACCTGCGTCCAGGCATGCTCGATTGACAAAACAGAAGGATAAATGCACCTTATTGGGGTTTGCAGCGCCTCTGAGCTCGGGACACCGAGTATTTGCGCACGGCGTCTTTTTCAGTCTTTCGTGTGTTGGAGCCTTGTTCGGAGCACCTCTTTCATCATGTTCATATGTTTTTTAACCCCGGATGCATTCCCTGTGTTTGCTGGTCCCCACAACTATAGAAGATAGGCCTAACCCCCTTCGGCAACATCTGCTCGACTTTTCAGGAGATCGCCTCTTCCATTTGCGAATCCTTCCTATCTATACCATGTAGGCCTATACGGTCGTGATAATTAGCATGATTAGACCACTATGAATTCTACTATAGTAGGCCTATATCATGTGTTGTTTTTAGCATCACCTGGAGATGTATATGTTAATGTCATGTAAAATGCATAACCTATAGGGCCTAGATTAACCCTTGAAACGCTAAGTTGTATAATGTATTTCTTTACATATATTTCTCCCATTGGAGTTAAAGGGTGTTAAACTGCCACTTTACAAATTGGCAGCTTAGCACCTTCTGACTCCAAGGGGACGATTTGGCAGTTGAAATTGTTTCTCGCTCGTTCAACATGTTTAATTCTCATTTCTCTTTCAAATGTGTTTGTTTTAAGGACAAGGCTAAACGATGCGTCATTTGCACTTTAATGGTTATTATAACATGGTTGTCTCTTTAGAAGTCATACTATATTCTACAACACATGTCAGCCCCCGACATGTGTTAGCTCACACATGTCAGTGACGTCATATCTGGCTGTTCCAGTCTCTCCCTGACATTAGCATACATTCCTTAATTTCATAACTTCTGTAACGTTAGGCCGTAGGCCTTACAATTAGAATCCTATTTGATAGGGACCATTTTATTTTTAAATTGACAACAGCTGAACATCTGTGCCAATGTAACTTAAGATGTCTCTTTATAAAACTAGGCCTAGGTCTATTTGGTTTCAATTTAAGTCCAGAATTGCTGCCTTTAGACTAGGCCTACATGTCAAATTGGCTGGCATTTGCATTGGTATTAAACCACTGCCACTGGCACAGACTGTTCACATATTTTTTTTTGTATAATCATTCGTGGTAGGCATATAGATCTAATTGTTCTGACTGGAATGGTTCCAAGTAAAGTAAAACATTTGGCAAGTAGGCATTGACGCTTGTCGAATAGACTACACTGTAGTACAGTACGAGTATAACACCATTTGTACAACGTCGGCCCAACGTCTTCGACGTGTCCGTGTGATTGTAGACAGTAGTCTAGTAAAAAAAAAAAATAATAGGCCTAATGGTGTTAGGCTACTGTTAGTGTTTGTGTTGCTTAGACTACCTTGTAGCCTACTGAATCTAAAGACCTAACTATTAAAATGGAGTTATGACAAATATTCTTGGCAGTCACATATATAGAAATAATTTATCAGAATCATAGCATAAGTAAAAATAGGCCTTCATTCCTGAAAAAAAAATCCGTCATCGGATTCGAGCATGGAACTCTGCAGGCATGTCTCTTTACCACTGTACCACGTTAATACTGGTAGACTATGTGGTGCAAAGAAAAGCGGCAGTGAACCTATATTGTCAAACAGCAGGGGTGTGTTCAGTCCATTGAACAGCCAAACTGGGTAATTTTCTATCAACCCTGTTGCAATTCATGGCCTTGGAATTCAATCTTTTAGCTTTATCCTTTTCCGACTCGTACTGACTTTAAATGAATTTAGAATTTAGAAGGTAATTAATGTCGGTCTGTCATATTAGGAATCAAGTTTGGATATTGAAATGTGTTGGATTCTCATGTTATTGGACGTATCCCTGGGCGTCAGGGGCCACGAAGTCAATATTCAAACTTGTAATGTAAAATGCATAATGTACATTAATCAAGATTATGCCAGTATATAATTTGTTGTTTTAGCACCGACAGCTATATAACTTATACATATTAATCACGTTAATACCAGTATATAATTGTCTATTTTAGCACAATCTGGACATCTATAATGTATAATTAATCGCAATATTATTATATATGTATACTGGTATATAATTGTCTGTTCTAGTACAATCTGGACGTGAATACATATTGTATATATATCTGATTACCGGTATTCATGATTATCATGATTATACCAGTATATAATTGTGTATTTTAGCACCCCCTGGAGCTGTATGATGTATTATGCATGATTATACAGTATATTATTGTGTATTTAGCACCACCTGGAGATGTGTATAATGATTGTATTAATCATGATTGTACCTGTGGATTATTGTGCAGGTCAGAGTTGGGGCAAGTACATCGACTCAGTATTGGGTACAAGTACAAGTAGGCCTACATTAAAAATATTCAAGTACAAGTACAAGGTTTTTCGAAATGTACTTGGGTGGTACTCAAGTACATTTGCAAATGTACTTGGGTACAATTACAAGTACCAATAAGTACAAGTATATAATTTAACGGGCACGGCGTAATGGCCCAATGTCTCGTGTTCGCTGCGTGCAGTACAGAGAGGTTTAAAAAGCACTCCTCCCTGCTTTTAATAATTAGGGTATGTCTGTTGACATTAAACAGAATGACTAATGTAGTGAGAAAAAAACCTTTCATTAGATATTAATGTCGGGATGTATCTGCAATGTACTTACCTTCAAGTACTTTGTAATGTACTTGTACCAAGTACAAGTACATTTTTGAAGCTCAAGTACAAAGTACAAGCAAGTATGGTACTCGAAAAAAATTACTTAAGTACAGGTAAGTACAAGTACCGATGTACTTGGCCCCAACCCTGTTATTGTGTGTTTTAGCACCACCTGAAGCTGTATAATGTTTTGATCATGATTATACCAGTATATAACATGTATAATTGTGTGTTTTAGCACCACCTGGAGCTGTACAATGTATCAATCATGATTATATCAGTATGTTATCATGATTATTGTGTGTTTTAGCACCACCTCGAGCTGTATAATGTATTAATAGTGATTATACCAGAAAATTTGTGTGTGTTTTAGCATGTTTAGCACCACCTTGAGATGTATAATGTATTTATAATGATTGTACCAGTATAATATTGTGCGTTTTAGCACCACCTGGAGATGTATATTGTTTTAATAATTATTATACCAGTATATTATCGTGTGTTTTAGCACCACCTGGAGCTGTATAATGTTTAAATAATTATTATACCAGTATATTATCGTGTGTTTTAGCACCACCTGGAGCTGTATAATGTTTTAATAATTATTATACCAGTATATTATCGTGTGTTTTAGCACCACCTGGAGCTGTATGATGTTTTAATAATTATTATACCAGTATATTGTTGTGTGTCTTAGCACCACCTGGAGCTGTATGATGTATTGATCATGATTACCTGTTCATAGCAGTATATTATTGTGTGTTTTAGCACCACCTGGAGCTGTATAATGTATAAATCTTGATTATACCAGTATATTATTGTGTGCTTTAGAACCACCTGGAGCTGTATAATGTATAAATCTTGATTATACCAGTATATTATTGTGTGTTTTAGCACCACCTGGAGCTGCATAATGTATAAATCTTGATTATACCAGTATATTACTAGTGTGTGTTTTAGCACCACCTGGAGCTGTATAATGTATAAATCTTGATTATACCAGTATATTATTGTGTGCTTTAGCACCACCTGGAGCTGTATAATGTATAAATCTTGATTATACCAGTATATTATTGTGTGCTTTAGCACCACCTGGAGCTGTATAATGTATAAATCTTGATTATACCAGTAGATTAGTGTGTGCTTTAGCACCACCTGGAGCTGTATAATGTATAAATCTTGACTATACCAGTATATTATTGTGTGCTTTAGAACCACCTGGAGCTGTATAATGTATAAATCTTGATTATACCAGTATATTATTGTGTGCTTTAGAACCACATGGAGCTGTATAATATATTAATCATGATTCTACCAGTATATTATTGTGTTTTTAGCACCCCCCGGAGCTGTACCCGCGCTCTACCCTCTCATGGCAGTGCTCTCCTTCGTCATTCTACTCATTGATCAGGTCATCAATATCTTCTTTCTGCATAAGAACTTCATGGCTGTCATGACCACACTGGTGATTCTACCATACGTGGCAGGTAAGCAGTCGTCTACGTGGTCTACCTAAATAAGATTTTTCATTTTGACGAGCTCGTTATTGAAACTCTATCTGAGCTATTGAATTTACATTTCAGTCACTTGTAGTTGTGTCTCGCTACCGCGATCCACAACTTCAAGTGACAGAAAGTCGCAACGTTTCTCAATGGCACAAATATAAGACATAATATGATTTTTTTGATCTGGTTAAACAAATGCCAATAGAAATGAAATGAATCGGGCTTTAGGCCACCTTTGTGCACATATAGGCTAAACTGGACCAGGAGAACCTCCTGAGGATGGTGAGATGATTGAGATGACACTGTCCTCCAGACACAGGATTCGAAATTCGAGCCCTGGCGGTCTGAGGCCGAGCACGCTACCTCTCGGTCACGGAGGCTCCCCGCAATACTGACTTTCACACGTGGATGGGGAAGAAACATTTTTGTTTCTTTCAAACCGCCGAGTCCGGGAACCGAGCCCCGAACTCTGGCGTGAAAGGCAGCGGTGCTAACCACTACCCCAGGGCCCCCGCCCAAATGCCAATAGAATCACAGTAACACTGCTAAAGTCGACATAAAAAATCTAGGGTTTAAGCACTATATTCCATACTTGAAATGATGACTTACTCGAAACTAAATCTACCGTGACCCAAACTTTAACATGTGTAAAAGTGTGAAAATTAACCATGTTTTCAGTTTAATTTTGTATCTAATGTGCATACTTGAGGCATACATTGCCTTTAAAAACTGATAATAAAAGTGTGAATACTATATTAAAAAGTGTTTAGGGTGACCCTTTGAATGCTGGAATATTCTGATATAGACATCTACGATAAAAAACAACGGATTAATCATGCTAATAGTATTTCAATTTAAATTTACCATAAATGGTTTAATTAAATCTTTTCGCTTAATTTGAATAATAATTATTTTTTGATAGGTTTGCCACCTTTATAAATAATAAATTATTTCATTGCGGAGATCAATTTTTGACGTCAGATTCAGACGTCGAATAGTCCCATCTCCGCAATGAAATGTTAATTGGTGGATTAGCTGATCCTTCATCATGTTCTTTTCCATGTTTCAGGTCTTCTTTACGGGATTGTGCTGATCCTCTGGCTGATATCTCACGCTCAGGTTGGTACAGTAGGCTGGTCCATGGGGCTTGCCATACTAGTGGTGGCTCTGGATTTCCTCATAGGCTCTCTCTGCCTGATGGAATGTGTGATGCGCTTCAAGCAGGAGCCCCCCGTCTACACGGGAAAAGACGGCCCTGTTAACACCGAGTCAGACAATGAGTTATGATACGGGTGTGAAAACCACCAAGCTGTCAATGTGAGAGACGATAACAATAGACTTTATTAGTGAGGCTATATTGAGTTCATGTTGAGCTAGTGTCGTCGGCGGTGTCTTAACGTATAAAAATCTGACAATGTCATTATGATACGTGCGTGAAACCATAAATTTGACAATGTCAGTTTTTTCGATTTAAAGATGACATATGGTGTGTCAGGAAAGTGAACATTTTAGGAAATGTCTCCACTACTCTCCGAATTCAAATTCGCTGAAGTGACACAAGATATATTACATACTACACGTAGGCCTATGCATGGTATGTAGGCCTAGGCCGTTATCAGGTGACACAGCAACAGATTCAGTTGTGCAGATTTTGTGTTTCCGGATAACTGTAGTGAAACGATGACTGATGATTATGTGATGGTTGATCATGTATAAGTCAGGGGTATAACACACAAAAACTGTCCAGTCATCAGGTCATCAATAGTATACTGCTGTTACCTAGAGCTAGAAATATATGGACTGAAGCAAGCCTTATACATTTTGCATCGCGCTACACATGGATGGTTTATATAAGAGACATTGGCTGATGCAGTGAATTTTATCATCTACATGCTCTATTTTATTTAAAAACTTCCTGCAAAAAGAAGTGCGAGTCGTATGCCTTGTGTTACACAACCACTTCAGTTAGGGCGACACAATCAGACTAAAATCGTAAAAAAAGCTGTATTTTTATTTTGGTTCCTTGATATATCCATAATAATGTCAACATGTCCATAGATTGGAGTTGCGTAAGTTTTTTTTTATTTTCGTGTTGCGCATTTGACCGTTAAGCGAAAAATAAGGACGAAATTTAATTTCTGACATGCTTGTCCAAAATAAGAAAAAAACAGGAATAACTGACATATGGTGCTTTCGACACATTTGCTACCTTGCCACAGCAGTCAAAAATTTAAAAGATTTCCGCAATTCTAGTCTATGGACATGTTCACATCTTATGGCCATAGACATGATAGAGACCAAAATAAATATACTGATTTTTTTATGACTGTCGTATTAGTATATTTTACTGGCAGAAGCACACTATGTGTACGAATAATGACTTTTAACATGTTTTTCTGTGGATATGCTTTGCTTGTCAAGAAATATGTACTGTTCTTATTAAATGATTGAATCAGATATAAATTGTGCATTAGCTCTAAGGACCCTTGCACCACTGCGCAGTACAGGCAGCCCACCCAGGCCTGTATAGTAGGCCTAAACCTATATCATTATGTAGGGATTTATCATCAGTCTCCATTATTCTTGATCCCAGGTATGTGATTGGTCAAGATTTCATTATCGACCAATCACAGATTCGTGTGGTCACGCAATTTTTCAAATACCTATCTTAACCCTTAAATCACTAATGTCGACTAAAGTAAAAATTCTGTGTGTTTTTAATAACACCTGTAGGCCTATAATCAATTGTTAAAAGTAAAATATGCTTAAACTTGAAATACTGATAGCTGTTGGGACTTAAATTTCGCAAATCACACAAATTTTCAGTCACTTGAAGTTGTGTATC
The DNA here is from genome assembly GCA_964017125.1 of Flabesymbios commensalis. Taxonomy (NCBI): domain Eukaryota; kingdom Metazoa; phylum Annelida; class Polychaeta; order Terebellida; family Flabelligeridae; genus Flabesymbios; species Flabesymbios commensalis. The sequence continues at coordinate 55,635,864 of OZ024916.1, read as the reverse complement.
GCGGTAGCGAGACACAACTTCAAGTGACTGAAAATTTAAATTGACTATCTCAGCGCTCTAGGGGTTAAGACGTTGATGTTATTGAGATTGTGCCAATGCAGTTAAAATGTCAGTTAAATTGCTCCCTGTTGACATGGAACTATTTTCTCTAGTCATACAGGCCTTAGTTGTGTGCCCCATCACTGTTCAATTAACCCTTTGCCTGCTGGGGGCTCACGGATATGTACACATATATTAAATTTTTTAATTCACAAAATTATTTTGATTTCACACTATATATTTGATAAATTTTGAATGAAACGAGTACCAAGCGGCATCTGTGGCATCACTAGTTGTTTTTCATATATTATGTTCAGATCAGCACTGGCTACGACGTAGCCAGAGCAGAACTGAAAAGATATAAAAACAACTAGTGACGTCACTAGTTGTTTTTATATCTGTTCGTCTCAGACCTGGCTACGTCGTAGCCAGAGCTGATCTGAACACATATAAAAACAACTAGTGACGTCACTATTTGTTTTTATATCTGTTCGTCTCAGACCTGGCTACGTCGTAGCCAAAGCTGATCTGAACAGATGTAAAAAAATACTGTTGTGCAAAAATAAAACGCATATTATAGGGACGGCACTGGTAGGCGAAGGGTTAACATGATGAGCATGACAAAATAGTAGTACTAGTTACCAACATGATAAAATGTCAATGTGTACACATTTTATCCTCATTAAGATGTCACGATTTCGCACATTTGCCACGTTTATTATTATTGAAGCAACCTCTCTATTTTAACTAAAACTTTCAAGACTGATATTTTGACGTCCTCTTTCAATCTCGCAACTCGTGAGACAACGCATTAAAGTGCATTTTTCTGAGCTCCCTGTGCTAGCAGTATAACCCGCTTTACACATTACAATGACGTTGCTCTATTGCGAATGCCGGAGGGGATGCTTCGCCTTGGCTATATATTACAAAAATGTTTAGTTGTACGTTTCAATTTTATTTTGTATATAATTTGTATACGTTTTTCTAAATGTCATAGTTTTAGGATATATATTGCATGTGTGACTGCATTTAAACGCTCAACTAGACCGGGTTATAGAATACAGCACATGTGCACGTATGACTGTTCAATATTTGCTAGTCATAGCATACATGTCCAGTCAAATAATGCTTAACATTTTTAACAATTTTTAACCCATGTGCTACTGAATTGTTTGAGAGCATTTTTCATACATTTGAAGCTGGATTTGCTAACGCAATTTCCAGCTTCAAATGAATGAAAAATAATTTTATATACGAAAAATAGACTTGTCCGAAATTGAATTATTTGATTAACTGAGCATCTACCACAAGATATGTTACACATTTTTAATAAATGTTAATGTTTTTTTTCTTTCAAATTAATGTCAATGTAGGTGAATGTGTTCATGATCATTCGTATGTCAAATGATAAGGCATAGGCCCTTATCATATTTTAGATAACAGGGTTAAAGATTAAATAAGATTTAGAGCGTGGTATCCAAATATCAAGCAGGTAAGATGATAAGATGACAAAAATAACATAAGAGTCGGAAATATTAGCCTACCGCTAGATATCTTTGCGATTAATTAATAATCCATATCATGGTCATAAAAGAATCAAAGTGTGTGCCAAAATAAGGAATGATATGTAAGCGAACTTGTGTAGGCTATTAGTTTATGGTTTCGTGCCTACACTTTTTATTTACTGCGCTATCTCTGTTTCTCTGGGATCGTGTTCGGAGACGATATTTACACTTGTCATGCTAGGACCGTATATATATATGTACACTGTTGCAAGAAATGTTCAGGCCAAATAAAAATCCTACTGAAATGGATAACATATATAGTTTGTGGTAAAAGTTCAGTTAATGAATTAATAGACTTTGAGCGATTTTTTAAAAACTTAAACAGAAATATCTTTTGTCATTTGAAGCTAGAATTTGCGTCAGCAATCCCAGATTTAAGTGAATGAAAAATCGAAACGATCAATTCAGAGAGTTTAGAGGTCAGTCATTTATTAGCTAAACTGCCGAGTAATATGTATTACGTGAGTTAATAATATCAAATCTTAAATTGCTTATATACAGAAGTGAGATTTGTACACACTTTAAGTTGACTTAAAGCTGACAGTTAGGTCTATTCTTAAACATTAGGCCACTATGTTTTTTTCTCTGTTTTAGATGAGCGCGCGCAATTGATTTGGGCCGCGCATTACCAAAAAAACATGTGTTTTTTTCTGCCCAGCGCGCTTATTAGATTGTTGCCGATTTCCGAAAAGTGTATTGCAGGAGATGATAAGAACATTTTTTCAGCTATGTTTTTTTCGCTTGTTTTTTCGTCGCCCTCATTAACTTTTCAATAACTTTCCTAGAAATTTGTCAAATGTTTTTTTATTTGGTGGCCTTCATTAACTTTTTCAAAATTAGGCTCAACGTTTTTTTTTTCTTAAATATTTTTTTTCCGCCCTCTCTCATTAGATTTTAGATTTTTCCTGATCTAAAACAGTAAAATAAAACACATCGAACTTAGCTAGTTATCAGTTATTCAGCTGCAAGCTGATAACAATATTTGAGATCGTCTGATAAAACAGGTCCTGGTGTAGGCTTACGTCATGATCACACCCAGACCCAAACTTCGTGGTACGAGGCGTTGGATTAATGCTGGGCCAGCGTCGTAGACGGTGGTCCAACATTACACCAACAGTTGATAAACATCTCCTGTTTATTGTGTAGACCGCGTTATATTATGTGATTATATAGATGATAAAAGTCAACATGTTATATCTGCAGGCCTATTGAAGCGTAAACATGACGTCAGTAGTTTGATGTTGTAGGCCCTATAGGCTACACGTTTCTGTTCACCACAGAGACCAGCCTCCTTCACAGGGCCACACTAGCACAGCTAGGTGGCCCCGCTACAGCTAGTGCTTTGAGATTCTCTTTTGTAATTGCTGCGTTCTGATAGGGCCTCAAAATCTGGTGTACCGTGACCCACACCTGACCCTGAAACCATGTCAAGTTCAAGGATTCCTTGCACCAGAGACAAGTTTATATAATTATGTCTCCCCTATACTGGGCGAAGGTTGTCATTATATGCCTAGTATTATTACGACCAGTACATGCGATCAACCTGTGTTGGATTAAAGTTGGTCCATCCTATACAATGACGGCCCAGCATAAAAGCAACATATTGGATGTGCGTCTTTTACTTGTGTTGTTGTAGACTTCCTTTTGTGTAAGACCAAGATACCAGCAGAATGTCCAAAGTGATGTTAACAACCACTCTTTGTTTAATGTTGGGACAGCATCTCAGATTGTGGATTAACATAAACCCAGCGCTAGGTCATCGCTCTTACTGGTGTGCTGTCTCAGTCAGTACGACACACTGACCCAATATTGGTTTAATGTTGGTCTATCGTTTTCGACGCAGGCCCAACATTAAGAAAACATTGGGCCGGTGTAGACCTATCCTGTTTACGCTGTAGGATTGACAATGCTGGATTGATGTATGCCATTTGTCTACGACGCTGGCCCAACATAAAATCAACATTGACCATGTGGTTTAAAATGTCAGGTATTGCCTTATTGGCCAGATACAAAATCAGGTCAAATTCATGAATACGTCTACAGAACACATTTTACAGTGCAATCAATCAGAGTCACTAGCTGACGCTAGTGGAAGGATAGTGGATCTGATGAATGAGAATGCACAGAGCCCTGGTGGATGATTAGTGATTTACCCTTATCCTGCTGATGACGACTAATGTCGTTTTTAATCTGTTTTATTAATCGACCAAATCACTGTTATTGGGAATGTATTGTGTGTCTGAACATCAAGATTTGCAAATATTTGTGCTCAAATTAAACAAATATGAGTAATTTTCAGCCACTTGAAGTTGTGGGTCGCGGTAGCGAGACACAACTTCAAGTGACTGAAAATTCAAATAAATTAACTTAGCAGGACAAGGGTCAACATAATAATATTCACAGTTTTTACAGCATATATGTGTTCCAATCAAGCTTTATCATCTAAGGGTGTAAGATATCAGATTTTGCACTTCTACCAGTGAAGCTCATAATTGGTAGACACATTTATAAACATGATAAATAACCTAACCCACATGACGGCTAATAAATTATCAGATGTGTCACACAACATAGCATTATTGTGTGTATGTTATGCATATCAAACACTCACTCTTCCACATATAGCTCAATCAGGCATGTATAATATCACATGAATGGGATCTTTGTTCAGATCGGCGTGAATCGTATTTATAAAGCTACTACTCGAAACACAAAATCTTAAAACGTTGTCGCCCTATCTCTGTGTGTTTTTACTTGGTCTACATGTCGTCCCCTTGAATATGAAAGTGTGTATAGATCTGCCACTTTGCAAATTGGCAGATACACCCTTTCATATCCAAGGGGACGACGTGCCTTCAAATTGAGTGCTTCAAGCAAGCCTCACAGATACGTCGACGAATCAAACTATTCCCCTTTTCACGCCTTTTGATATAACTATGTGTATCTGGGAGTATTCAATAATAAATAAATTATAAATGATAGTATTATATATATATAAAGGTTCTTTGTTCTGTTTTGGCAGAATAGTGTGCCAACATTTCTTAGTGCTTGAAGCTGCCTTCAGTAATTATATATATAAGTGCCAATAATATAACGGCTGTGATAACCTATAATAAATTGATGCATAAAATCCAACCAATCCAAAAATCGGAGAAAAAGTGGGTGCGCGGGTCAAGCCCAAAGTCAGATAAATGGGGGGATTTCGTGTTTTTTGTGTAGTTCTTGTTGTTATCCCGAGTTTTTCTTGGATTTGTTTTAACTTGACAAGACCCCTAAGTTGGTCGGAATGATACTTCAATTGCTACCTGATGCCCATGTGAATTTTAATGACATTCTGTTGTCTGAATGTGGTTTAAACACAGTATAGGACCTTTGTGTATTGTAGCGGTATATCCTGATAGCTATAGGACTACATCGCTGCATTGTACTTAGGCAAACAGCAGTAACTGATTAACGTTACTGGAAAAGTAATTACTGCCTTTTGTCTTTGAACTACATATGTGTTGTTTGTATTTATTAGCAGTATTGTTTTTCTGTAACATTTTAAGTGCACAAATTCACTTTGTATGTTTATTATTTTGCATAGATGTTTATATTCAAAACAATAGGATATGCGCAAAGCGCTAAAATGTCACCCGGTAAACACAAAACATTTGTAGGCCTATAACATTTATACAACGTCGGCCCTTGGTCCAACATTGTAGGCCTACAAATGGTATACAAATATTTTGTGTTTACTGGGAATGTACAGGGTTCCCACTATTTTAGGAGAACGGAATTCCCTGATTTTTCCCTGATTAATTTTCAAGATTCCAGAATAATTATTTCCACCTATTTTGATGCGTCACGAGTGTTCAAACTACAACTTTACCTCATCAAATACCTTGACGACTTTTTTTTCTAATTTGAAGCCTTTTTCTCAAATTCCCCGACTGGAAAAAATGTAACTCATTTTCCACATGTGCTTTCCCTGATTCCTAGGTAGAATGGGAACCCTCATATTGCATTATCGTGATAATGACTGAATATAGAAATTATTTTTTTAAATGTGTTTGTAGAATTATAGAACCTCCTATTTGCTACGCTTTTGGACGGTTTCTGAACCTTTGTCGTTGCTGTTTTTGTACACTGCTACGTCCTTATGAAAAAAATACAACCCCTCGTATTGTTTCAGCATATGACATCTGCATATGTTCTAAATACTTCCAAATGCAATGGTAAAATATAAAACGAATAAATAAACATGTCAACTATCATATTGTTTTAATTTGATTTACGTGTGCAAACCTGTGAATGCTTTAATTGTGTTTTCCCGCATACCGCGAGTAAATCTGAAAGTGTAGGCCTACTAATCCAAGCAAACAAAGGGAGATTGACCCAATGCTTCTTAAACAGCCAGTGAACTTCAAAATGAGCATGCGCAGGTCACGTGTATAGGCCTTCGGTTTATACAGTGAGCTAAGAATTCACCCCTCCTCCCGCGAGGTCTGTACAGTCACTGCTGGGGCTATATACAGTAGGCCTATGGTTGGTTGCATTCAGCTAAGTAGCTATAACCTCATTATAAGACGATACTACTCCAACGAGACACTCACCAAACGCTGTTTTACTGTTAGTCCAACGTCTGCGACGCTGGCCCAACATTGAACCAACATTGGAGTAATGCACAATGCAAATCATACAAATGTTTTGTGTTTACTGGGTGTCAATACAACCTTGGGATCAGAAAGTTTCGACATCCCCGCAGTAATACAGTCAGTTTGTTTGCAAGCCAGCGACCCAGTAGGGGCCAAGGCTAAGGGCTTTGAATTATTAACTCATAGATGTTGCTCAAGTATATATGAACTTGCTGTGATTTGAGAACTTGCTCTTAATGAGGCTTTGGGTATGAAACGCATATTTAGTATTATTATGGAATAGGGCCTTGGCCTACCCAGGGGCACTATTGCATTCTGACAGTTGACCATACCTTTAATGTTGAAAACAGCGTTGATTCGTCGTCCTGTGTTTCTTGGGACCTGCAGTAACCCAGCGGTTGAGTTTAATATTCTCACGGACTGCACTTTTTTGTCAGCTCCATCCAACGAGATCTGACCAGGCCGAGAAATGACAACGCGGCATTTTAAATGAAGGAATGCGGTTTTAGGCCACCTTTGTGCACATAAAGGCTAAGCTGGGCCAGGAGAACCTCCTGAGGATGGTGAGATTTATGGGATGACACTGTCCTCCAGACACATAATTCGAGCACTGGTGGTCCAGAGTCCGAGCCCGCTACCTCTCGGTCACCGAGGCTCCCCACAATATTGAATATTTAGGAGTGAGCGGGGAAGAAACATTTTGTTTCAATAAGGCGGCACTCGCACACTAAACACGTTACATTGTTCTAATGTTCCTGTAATGTTTGGCCAGGTCAGTCGTAGACGTCAAGCCAACATTGGGTTCATTTCTCGTGTATTCCTCTCTGTGAGGCTTAAATAATAAACACTTAAACCTACGAAACGCTGTTCCAATTTCCCCCTCCGTCAGCGGTTCTATCATGAACTCCAACATTAATAATTGCCATTAGTCAGCGCCTGATGGTTGCTGGTTACCGACTCATCTTATCATAGTAAACGGTATTTGAAATGAAAGCAGTTCAAAAAGAATTAAAACAGTTTAAATTAAATTTAAAGTTTTGACAAGAGCACTCTCGACAATAGCCCACCGCCTTTTTTAAAGTAGAAGTTATTGCGCCCACAATGTCATATAGACAGGGATATATCCTAACCAATCTAATAAACATGTCTGTCAAACTTTTCTCAACGGTTTCTATTGTGTTTTTTTCCCGTAGATTTCAAATCTGTCAGATACCATTCGAGATTTTGCATATTTAATTAGCTAATTTGCATATTTCCAAAATGGCCGCCAAAAAAAGTAATCGGCTATGAATACAATCACGGCAATCATAGAAATGTGTTTTTTTGGCCCTAAGTTCGGGTTTTGAGATCCCATAATGCCATTTTGACGACAATGTTATTTTTGGGGTCATTGGAAGGTCATAGGTCACGTGACCATCAAAATACAATATCCCACCATTACGTTTTAGCAAAAAGTGCACAAATGGACTTTTTGGGGATAAAATGATATTTAGAATGCCTGATATTATATATTTGATTTCAGAGGGTTACATCTCATACACAAGACTATATTTATTAATACAAGATGACCGCCATAATTCAAAATGGCCGCCAGCCGAACCTAAAATCAAGATATCTGAGCTTCCAGATATCATATTTAAGCTATCTTAGTGTCTAAATTGGGGTGTTGTGGATCAAGGAATACAATGTCAGACATCATTATACTTTCAAATGATTTTGATGTCTTTTTGATCTCTATAGTTTGATATTTTAGCAAAATTGTGTTATATCATAGTTATAGTGAATAACTTCCTCCCAGAATGAGGTTATCATCCGCACACTGTTCTGAATTCACATGCTAACATGATTTAAAGTAAAACCATAAACATTACATTTATTTGACAGCGATAGAAGAGATAAATAGACATATCATTTACATTATAATACGGCACTGTTATTTTGTAGCGTATGTAGAACTACTACCCAGAACTACTACCCAAGACATCAACATCATATTTTCTGGAAAACTGACACGGCGTGTTGTAAAAGTTTGGGCACCTGAAATGATATCTACATATATTTAGGATCACAACCTCGGTGCACAATCTCGCAAATCGACTAAATAAATTGGAAATTGGCAGGAAGCCAATAATGGCGGCCATTACCTAAAAACTTGAATTTGTCAATATCTCGGTCAATATTTAAGATAATTTGCCTTTAAAGTTGTCTAGACCAGTATTTTCAGGGTCAAGTATCAATATAAAACCAGTCCCGAAATGATGTTATGTCTTGTAAATATGTATACCAGTAGGCCTATATACACACAACTCTGCTTTTATGTTTTGGAAATAATGTTTCACACTGTATATTAATAATCACTTTTGATAAGAAAACATCGTGAGCGTACGATGTCATAACAATGATAATGTTTATTGATCAAAAACTTGAAAATAGGATAAGTATTAGCCCTTGCAGTGATATAGCATTGGGTATTATAATCACTTCATAACATAGTCAGTCTAAGGGGTACTGGGATGATTGCTAGTAGTAGTACTTTTCGCACCCACCTGGGGAGGGCCATTTGGGATCTGTCCCGTCTGTTGCATGTTGGGGAAGCTGCAGCCTACACGTGGCTGGCTATAATATTGTGGTGGATTGCCAGCGGGGTGGCCTGTTTCCTCCACTCAATAGTGGTATCAATGCAGCTCCGCATCAGTACAGGCACTGATGTTGGCCATGCTACAGCAATACAGGCAATAGTGTTTGACATTAGGTCTCTCATGTGGGATGAATGGAATTACCCTCAACTATTGTGACTCTTGGAGACTATCCGACCAGAGGATAGCGGAGCTGTGCTAAAGGCCTCCGTGTTTCAGCATTAAATTGCATATCAAAACCTAAGTCTTTGATCGTCTGGGCATGTCTGAGGGTAAATCCCCTAGATATGCCCAGAACATCGGGCAGTAACCCACCATGCCCTATCACCCCACGCTCACGTCATCAAGGTATCAAGGTGTTGTACGCAGCTACCTTTGCTTAGATATCTCTGACAGTCTTCTACATAGCAGGTGATTTTTCTTCTCTTACACCAGCAGTTTTTGTTGCAACCCTTCTTGCAGCCACTTGTCATTGTGTGTGTCATATATGGTGGCCTTGGTGGGTTTGTAGATTTACCTGGGATCAGTTAATCATTTTATACAACCCGTCCATAGTCCTCAGGCTTGCAGGTAAGCTTGGCTATGTAAGCTGACTTGTCAAGTGCTGTTGCCAATGCTGCCCGCTTTAGATGATGTTCTAAAGCAAGGGGGGTGGCAGTAATTTCAGCAATAAATTGTTATTATAAAACTTGATGAATCGGAGTTTATATAGCTATATCACAGCCTTCAAAGTTTGATTATGTGTTCACAAGAAGCTACTTTGCCTGGTCATACACATCTACCGTTATTTCAATGTGAGCATCATGGCATCATCAGCTATCATGCTAGTTCCGTTTTCAGCGAACAATGATGGAGGCATATTGCTACATTCATGATCACCAATAAAGTTATTAATTTTAATGTCTCCACCACTTACTTTTTGTGTGTTATTTGAGAAGAGTAGAAATGTCATTACTCTTGTCAGACGAATCAATTTCGCTTATAATACTATTTCGGTTTATGGTTCTGAGTCTAGTCATTCACGGGTGACAAGAGCTTCCTATAATTATGATCTTTGGACACCATTTCTTTCACACCAAAACCAGAAGCTCTGCTGACATAGCAAAATAGCTAACAGGGAGCGATCCAAGTGGTTTTCAAGAGTTTTTCCAACATGACTCGCTTTCTTGCTTTTCTATGTCAGACATGGTACCAGGAGGAACAAAGTGATCCTCCCATTTGTTCAACTAAATTTCACTTAGGTGGTGGATAAAACAGAGTGTACTAATTACAGTCACATACATTGCATTGTATATTTGGTGATTGGTCGTTCATCTCAAGACAGCTATCCATTCACGTGATATAGATACGCTCAGAGACAAAACGTTCCTAAATAATATTATTAAGTCAACACTGCTGAAGTTGTTGCCACCCATTGAAAATGCTTTCCAACAGCATATAAAGCATGCAGCCAAGCCATCCTCAAGCATTAGGACTATGGATGGGTTGTAGAAAATGGCAAGCTGATTCCTGTTCAGTCTACATGTACAAACCGACCGTCGCCACCACATATGATTCTCAAAATTCGGCTAATTATGTTTTGAAGTGATTATTGTAACAAGTGATGTAACACAACAAGGATTAATACTTATGTTAGATTATAATCAATAAACTTACCATTGTTATCACATCAAATGTTTTCTTATCAAACGAGATTAATAATATCTAGCGCAAAACATTAATTTCACACTATCAAATGCATGGCTTTGTGTACTATCTTCTTAAGAAGACATAGAATCACTTCAGGGTTGTCTCCATATTGATCATTGACCCTAAAAAGATAGGTTTAGACAACTTTAAAAGCAAATTATCCTAAATATTGACCGAGATATTGACAACTTAAGGTTTCTCGGTAATGGCCGCCATTATTGGCCTCCTGTCAATTTCCAGTAGTCGATTTGTAAGGTTGTGCACCTAGGTTGTGAACATAAATATATGTAAATATCATTTCAGGTGCCCTACCGTTTACAACAGGCCGTGTCAGACTGTCAGTTTCCCAGAAAATATGATGTTAACCCCCTGGATAGTAGTTTTACATACTCCACAACATAACAGTTCCGTATTATAATGTAAATGATGTTTATTTACCTATTTTGTCGCTGTCATACACATGTAATTTATATGGTTTAACTTTATATCATGTTAGTATGTGAATTCAGAACAGTGTGCGGATGATAAACTCATTCTGGGAGGAAGTCATTCAAATATAACTATGGTGGCGTAGATGGATCACACAATTTTGACAAAATATCAAACTATAGAGATCAAAAACACTTCAAAAACCTCTAAAAAATCATTTGACAGTATAATGATGTTCGGCATTGTATTCCTTGGTCCAAAAAACCTTAATCAAGCCACTAAGATAGCTTAGCTATGATATCAAGAAACTAAGATATCTTGATTTTAGATTCGGCTGGCGGCCATTTTGAATTATGGCGGCCATCTTGTATTAGTAAATATAGTATTGTGTATAAGATGTAACTCTTTGAAAATAAATATATATTATCAGGCATTCAAACCATCATTTTATCCAAAAAAGGTCAAGTTGTGTACTTTTTGCTAAAACGTGAATGTTGGATATTGTATTTCAATGGTCACGTGACCTATGACCTTCCAATGACCTCAAAATTATTATTGTCGTCAAAATTGCATTATGGGATCTCAAAACCCGAACTTAGGGCCAAAAAACACATTTCTAGGATTGCCGGAAATGTATTGATAGCCGATTACTTTTTTTTCGGCGGCCATTTTTGAAATATGCAAATTAGCTAATTAAATATGCAAAATCTCGAATGGTATCTGGCAGATTTGAAATCTACGGGAAAAAATACAATAGAAACCGTTGAGAAAAGTTTGACAGACATGTTTATTAGATTGGTTAGGATATATCCCTGTCTAATATAGAATGCAATAAATCGGCCATTTCATTTTTTTATCCATTATTGAACTTGTCTGAGAACCGGTCATTAGGAGCATACATAATACATTTGGATATATGAAAAACTTTTCATGTTATTGCGCCCACAAGGTCAAATTATTGACATAAAATCTAAAAAATCACGATAAATCGGCCATCTTAATTTTTTTCCAGCCATTATTGAACTTGTCGAGAATTGGTCACTATTAACATGCATAATAAATTTGGGAAGGATACATGAAAAACTTTTCATGTTATTGCGCCCACAAGGTCAAATTATTTACATAAAATGCGAAAAATCACATTAAAGCGATCATAATGCATAACAAATTTGGGAAGAATAAATGAAAAACTTTTCCAAGTTATCGCACCCACAAGTAAATGTTAAGGCCGACGCCGAGCTTCAATTGCAATAGCCCACCTTTTTAAACTAAAATGTGGGCTAGAAATGAAATTTTAAAACTTTAAATGGAACTTAAAACCTCATTCACGGAAGCTTGTTTTATTATTTTTAGGAATCACATGCCTGTTTCTGTAAATTTTCTCCGTTATCCTACCCTTTTTAATTGTAAATTAAACCATGCACATACAAACATATTTTTTTCATGTAATAAGGGCACAATATTTTTTCGCGCACCAGCTTACCGAAAAACACCCTCACACAATTGGCTACACAACTACACTACTTAGACACAATATACATTTAACTTTTGCGATTTGTTCTTTGCATTGGATAAATAAGATTATCATCTGACTGGTGGAATTACCATTATATAGAGCGAAGCAACGACGTAAAATATAGGCCTATAACAAAATTCAAAAAAACGGTACAAAATGAATTTTATTTGTACATACATCTTATTTGATCATATTAGTAATATGACAATATCCTAGCAGGACACAAGTAAGCGCCACACCCAGCAAACACGAGACGTTTACACTTTATTGACTCAATGTTAGACCAATGTCGCAGACGGTGGGCTAACATTGAGCGAATATAGCGTTTGCTAGGTATGGTTTTATATATGCGTAAATTATGCATTGTTAGCCTTTTTCAACATTATGTAAATGGAATGATAACATATAGCAAACAGGAGACATTCACTCAATGATGTTTTGATGCTGGTTTACTGTATACAACGATGGCCCAACTTCACACCAGCATTGGCCCGACATCTCATGTTGGCAGGAATAGCGCAATTGTAATAAAGCACATATAATAATTTATTATAGACTGCTACAATACGATTGGGGAAAACATAGAAATACTGTCACAATTATCAAACATATTGATTGGAGGGTAGCTCTAATGCTACAGAGCATCAAAGCAGACAAATGTGTTTTCGTGACCCTCATCCAGCTTGGTTAATTTATTTAAATTTTCTGCCACTTGATTCATGACTTCAAGTGGCTGAAAATTACTCATATTTGTTGGAATAACATTACATCCCTGAATTAGTGATGAATAATTAACTTTCGAAATACAACGAAAATGTAAATGGGAATCACACATAAGTTATTACACAAAATTTAAAGAGGTAATTTGATGGTAGCTTGGAAAAAGTTGAAATTTGAATATTTTATAGATGTTATAATACATACATTTGAAGATAAAAATGTGATGTAATTCGAAACATAATAATTATATTAAATGTTGGTTGTATTTCATTTGATTCAACGACAGCACAGTAAACTATGACGCAAGATTAGACTTGGTGAAAACAAAGTTATATATGACCCCCTCCCCCATACTTCATTGTATTAGCCAGCTCGGCGAAAACAAAAGAGGTACAGGTCATTGAGTTTCACAGAATAAGGTCAAATTGAAGTGATTAAAGTGGTCATAAATCCCTTTGGTCAATTATCTGATTATATTATATTGATGATAAGAACACAGTAATATCCGGAGTCGTAATGGTCAGAAAATTACATCGTATTCACCTTTAAAGCACCATTCACGTCTAAAGCCATTTTCAGCCTTTTTTTCGTCCTTTAAAACATTTTGAAGGACAAATGAGAATTGACATCAGTTTTGTTTAAAATGGTACACAGTGAACCCTCATCCTGCTGATCACGACTATTGTTGTTTTTAATCGGTTCAATTAGCTGATTAAATCCCTGTTATTGTGAGTGAAATGAGTCTCTATGATTGTGCTCATCACGTAGAACGCGCTCACTTAACCCTTTAAGCCCTCACGATGCATTAAAGCATCATTTTACATCCCTGTAAACAGACTTAATTTTCCTACAACTAAGGGTTTTAGAATGAAACTTTCCATATAACTGGTTTACCAATACATTCCAATTTTCTTAAATTTTTAAAACACATCAAATCATCTTCATCCACTACAAGTCGAGAATTGCGGCAGCAATTCGCGGCTTGTAGTGGATGAAGATGACAATGGTAAAGTCAGGCCTGAAAGGGTTAAGCATCAATATTAGCAATTTTTTGGTGTCAAATTAAGCAAGTATTAGTAATTTTCAGCCACTTGAAGTTGTGGATCGCGTTAGCGAGACACGACTTCAAGTAGGTGAAAATTTAAATTATTTATTTTAGCAGGATAAGGGTTTAATAACATTTACTTGCGGGTAGTGGCAGAAAGACTCAATTTCAAGTTTACAATTTTTTTTATATAACTTCAGTGTTTGAAGGGTTATTGTACATAGTGAAATACAACATCCTCACGAAATTCAACCTTTAGGAACAAGCTTGGTCTGCTCCTAGATATTGAATTCAATATATGGAAGAACTCATATACAGGTAGAAGATTTTGTACTCTTTTATATTTAGTACACATTTTATTTCACATGACAGTAATTATTGAAATGCAGCACATAGTAGTCAATGAGAAATCAAATATGGACACAATTGAGAAAATGTGGCGGAAAAAACATTAAATATTTACCATATGGGGTCGTGTTCTGCGACGGTCTTAAAATTGAAACTGATAGTAAATTTCATTTGTCTCAGTACATTCATGTAGTGATTTACCAGCTTATCTCATAACTTAACAATTAGGATCATCCCAGAACACGGCACCTGCAAACTATGAACATAACAACAGCGGGGAACTCTCAGCTAACATTACATTAAATCAATGCCAAGTCTTCCAATAAGTTTGTATCACAAAACGCTTTACAGCAATGTAACAATAACAGTTTTCATTTATCTTAAAAAATACAAAGTTATTTTATACATGGCATTTTTGTTATTGATATCTTACACTTCATTTAGAATTAAATGTGATTTATCCGCAAGTTAGGCAGTTAATTATACAAATCTCGGAGTCGGGAGTATTTCAATATTTATTGAGCACTACTGCATGCTAGTTTATTGTTGGCAGACCTCCCGTGAGGCTGGTTCAACATCAAATAAATATTCCATCAATATCTTGTGTTTGGATCATTTTTAGAAAATCATCACACCGCGTGGATTGAGAATAAGTGTGTAGTGTAGCAACTGTACAGTGTGAATAAAAAAATATGAATACACATGTGTGATAACAAACGTCCCCTTGGAATTGAAAGGTGCTAAACTGCCACTTTACAAAGTGGCAGTTTAGCACCTTCTAACCCCAAAGGGACGAAACTTCTCAGGGGAGAATGAGACATACCATGAAAAACAAGACATTGATCTGATATTGGATCAACCCTAAAATCGCTAAGCGTGACTATATAGTCAATGACTATATACCCGGGTTGTCGTTTTTAACCCTTAAAGCGCTGAATTACTTCTGTATAAACCCTGGAGACCAAAGGGTTTGTTTAATTTGAAATCACCATAAATCTCTTAGTTAGCTCTTTCTGATTAATTTGGATACCTATACAGTGCGGGGATCAGCTTACTCGTCAGAATCTGACGTCTACAGACGCCAGATTCGGACGACTAAAGTCTATCCCCGCGCGGTATGGGAACATGAGAGGTATGGGAACATGAGAGGTATGGGAACATGGACGGTAAGAGATACATAAATACTTCCCCTTGTTGAGGGATGCGTAATAATTAATAGCCATGTAGGTGTACAAATCCTAAGTAACAATGTCAACAGTGAGCAGCAGTGTAGATTTTTAACTACACAAGAGCTTTGACTTCCTCCTCGATAAACTGTTGTTCCATTTCTTCAAAATCGTCCATCATGGATTCTCTGTAACATTCAAATATAAATTTGGAACATTTGTCTCAGTCATATGGTGGAATGTTAGACATGTATAACAAATTATTTTTATTACAAAGATTTCCAGGCTATTATCATTGCATTGCAACATTACACCAAGATTTGGCTACCAGCATTCCCGCCCCACCCTTGTGATAAGAAAGGTTATGAAATGTGATCAATAAATGAGAAGACCTTGTGCATAAACTGCACCCCCAGCGGATGTGTGTGTGTGATGTGAAAAAAAATCTTGTAAGGATTTTTGAAGATATTGAGCGAGAACGAGATTGTTATTCTCTAGCCTACTTTGGCTCTTAGAGGAAGGTGAAAAAATAGGTCAAATCGCCTCAAGAGGTTTCAGATATATGCTCCAGAAACAAGATTGTTAGACTCTTAGAAGCTAGTTTGGCTTAGAGATGTAGCTCAGAAAGTCCCTGAACTATTGGCTCAGAGATGAGAGCCAAAAACTCACAGCCCCTAAAAGCCACATTACACCCCCTGAGTGATATATGTGTACAATATGAGAGGGAATATCTCAAGGGATTTTAAAGATTGTTAGTCTCTTAAGCTAAATTGTGCTGCTTACCCCTGGAACACTGATGTCGACTGCAGTAGACAGTCTGTGTTTTTATTAGCACCCGTATAACCCCTGATAACGAGCTGTTTACAGTAAAATATGTCTTCAATCTTGAAACACTGATATATATAGGGTCTTAAATTTCACAAATAACAGAAAATTTCAGACACTTGAAGTTGTGTGTCGAAGTGGCGAGACACAACTTTTTTTTTTCATTTGAAGCTCAAATGTCTAATTAAAGAAAAATATAAACTATTAAAATCAGCAGCACAAGGGGTATTCCTCTGGCATATGTGCTATATTTCAAACCATCTGGGAAAGCTCCAAAGTGTTGAGGACAGTAACTGTTCCTTGTTTGAAAGTGAGAGAGTTTCACAGAGGATTCAGAAGGGGCATGCGTCGGGCATCTGGCTGGGCATTTCCCCTCCCCCCCAAATTAAGATCTTAAAAAGAACCTAGAGGTATGAGCTGAATGTTTGTGAACAATCTACACCAGTGAAAAAGGCTCTGACAAGGTGTTTTTACACAAGTTTATTCAATGACAATGGGGTTGAATGCTACGTGACGATGATTCAAAGGGGTGAGGAGACTTTTGAATATTGGAAGGGTAGTATTGTGTACAGACATGAAATGGAGTGACAGTGCTAACCCTTTCAAACCTGAATTCACCATTGTCATCTTCATCCACTGCAAACCGTGAATTGCTGTCGCAATTCTCAACTTGTAGTGGATGAAGATGACTTAAAGTGGGTGACAAATGAAAAAATATACTGTAATTTTTAGAACAGTTGCATGAAAATATTCGTTCTAAAACCACTGAGTTTCAGGAAATCAGGTCATTCTTCAGAGATGCGAAATGATGCTTTAATGCATCTTGAGGGCTTAAAGGGTTAAATAAACATGTTAGAGGGGCGAGTTTCTGTATCAAACTTAAGTAAAAAGTGTCAACCTTGTACTTAAGTACGTTACCCAAACCGACCATTGCGGCCGGTTTCTGTAACATACTTAAGTAGAAAATTAAGTGGGCTGTTTTACGTAAAATACTTAAGTAAAAAGTTCACTTTCGACTCAAGTACGTCATAGATATCGGCCACAGGGGCCAGTTTCTGTAGCATACTTAAGTACAAAATTTACACTTTTTACTTCAGTACGTTATAGAAATATGACACAGGGTCCAGTTTCTGTAACATACTTAAGTACAAAAATACCACTTTTTAATAAGTACAATACAGAAATCGGCCACAGGGGCCAGTTTCTGTAACATATTTAAGTACAAAATTAACGCATTTTACTAAAGTATGTTATAGAAATCGGCCACAGGGGCCAGTTTCTGTAACATCCTCAAGTACAAAATTAACACTTTTTACTTCAGTACGATACAGAAACTGTCCCCTGGTGAGAGAGGGAGCAGTGATGCTAACCTGAGGTGAGGTGGTGTCTGTAGCTGGTCATCTCTGGGCTGTACAGGTGTAGGCACCTCGTCAGGATAACCACTCTGCGCTCGTGGTGTCGTGTCTTCCTCATCATCATCAAGCAGGCTTAGACGTGACAGCTTACCATCTGCTGAAAATTAAATCATCAGCAATGCTATTCCTGCCAATTTATCTGCTAGATTAGGCTTCCTTATTTTTTTTAATTCACTTTAGAATGCCTAACGATTCAAGCCGATTTGACCTTTCTCCTGCTAAGCCCATATATACAAAGTTTCAAGCATGTTCTAGATCAATAGAAATATAACTAAATTTGATCAAATATTTTTTGCAGGTGCATAGGCCTAGTTAATTCCAATACACCAATATCAGAGATGTCTATTTTTCATAAATGTAAATATTTTTCATCATTTTTTTGAAGCTGGAAATTGCGTCAGCAATTCCAGCTTCGAATGAATGAAAAATTGAAAATTCAGCAGGATAAGGATTAATGATACATTCACAAACGATGTAAGATTAAAATAAACACAAAAAATACAACTGAGAAAGTGCTTGTAACTATTCCCTTTGTCTCCAAAGTTAAACGTCGTTTTAGATTCAAAATGGACATTTTACACCTCACATGTCTACAACATGTTTCGATAAATGGCTACCTTATTATACATCTGATGTTTTACCAAAACGACTTGTCACTTTCAAAAATAATTGGAATAATTTTTAGACTATATTACTATTTTGGATATACAAGTTCATGTATCACCCAAATGACGTGTTAATATAACAGTAGTGTGTGTTTGCCTCCGCAATTTGTAAATTTGGGACATTTGAGCCCTGCCATGGTCATTGGAACAAATAGCACTGGTGGGGCTCAGATTGTACAAGGGCTTCAATGAACTTTTTCAAACCTGAATTTACCATAGTAATCTTCATCCACTACAAGCCGCAAATTGCTGTCACAATTCTCGACTTGTAGTAGATGAAGAGGACTTGAAGTGGGTGACAAATTAATAAACTATATTGTCATTATTAAAACAGTTGCATGAGAATTTTTCGTTCTAATACACCTAGGTGTAGGAAATTAGGTCATTCTTCAGAGATGCAAAATTATGCATTGATGCATCGTGAGGGTTTAACCCTTAAAGCGCGGGGATCGACTCAAGTCGTCAGAATCTGACGTCGATTTTGTCAACTAAGTTGATCTCAGAACTGTAAGTGTGAAAATATTTATACTGGTCATAGACCCATAAAATAGGTATTCAAATGAATCGGAAAGAGCTAACTAAGACAGTTATGATGATTTCAAATTGAGAAAAACCCTTTGGCCTCCAAGGTTTTCATAAAAAATCAGCGCTTTAAGGGTTAAAGGGGAAACACATTGCCTGACCAAACATTACTATTATCCCTTAAAGCGCAAAATTATAAGATATAAATTTTTAACCAATTGAAGTTGTGTCTCGCTTCCCGTGACCCACAACTTCAAGTGGGTGAAAATTATTTACAATTGGAGAATTTGAAACAGTCCAAATCTACTATATCCAAAGCTCCTTTCTCGTTCAAATATTCTTATTTTGTATAAACCATGGAGACCACAGGGTTTTTTTCAATTTGAAATCATCATAAATGTCTCAGTCAGCTCTTTACACTTCATTAAAATACCTATTTCTAGGGCCATTAGAAATATTTCTACTCTTACAGTGCGGGGATCGACTTTAGACGTCAGAATTTGACATCTACAGACGTCAGATTCTGAGGACTAAAGTCGATCCCCGCACTGTAAGGGTTAAGAGCTATTATCAAACAAACTTTTAAGACACTGACATCCACCATATTGAATTGTAGCAGACAAGGCAGTATTGTACCTGTAACTTGTCCTGTTTGTGACGCCAACTCCCACTCGAGCTGGTCAAGTGAATCTTCATCTTCTGCATTCTGTATAGCCTCTGTCTGACTGTCAAAGCTGCTCATATCATCTCCATCAACAACTACAACAAAATAAAACATGTAATCAAGCATAGTATCGGTTAGATTATGTGGGATTGTGTCAATATTAACAGGAGACAATTGAATTTTAAAAACACACAATCATAATGTGTGGTTTGATTGAACAAAGTCGCATTTTGTGTTGCTTTTCTATAGATTTGAAGTAATTATCTGAACATAAAATATTAGGCAATTGACCAGATATTCGTTATTTACGACAGTGCTTTATTTATCAGGTTTCATTTCTGCCTAAAACATGCTGACACAGCTTATCTGAAAAGTCTGTCAATAATAAATTACTTTTTTAACCCTTTAAGCCCTCACGATGCATTAAAGCATCATTTATCATACCTGAAAACAGACTTGATTTTCTTACAACTAAGGGTTTAAGAACGACAATTTCCATGATACTGGTTTACCAATACATGGTAATTTTCTTTAATTTTTAAACCACATCAAATCATCTTCATCCACTACAAGTCGAGAATTGCGGCAGCAATTCGCGGCTTGTAGTGGATGAAGATGACTATGGTGAATTCAGGCTTGAAAGGCTTAAAGTAAGTAAAATTAGTGGTGTTCAACCAGTATAGCCATTTCACCCTTTAACCCTTACAGCGCGGGGATCGACCTTAGTGGACAGAATAGGACGTCTGTAGACGTCAGATAAAGTTGATCCCCTTACTGTAAGAATAAAAATATTTCTAATGATTGTATACCCATAACAAAGGTATTAAAAAGAATCGGAAAGAGCTAGCTAAGACATTTTTTATGATTTCAAATTGAAAAACACCCTTTGGTCTCCATGTTTTATATGAAAGTAATTCAGAGCTTTAAGGGTTAACCACAGTTCCCAATTATATATTTTTTTTCATTTTTATCAGCATATTAGCTTTCAAGCATTTTGGAGATAAAACATGACATCAATCAAAAAAATTTAATAATTTTTTACCTCCAATTTGTAAAATCTGAATAATTTTCACTCACTTGGTAGTTGTGGATCGAGTCAGCAAGAAACAACTTTCAAGTGAGTGAAAATTTGAATTAAATAGCTTGGTGGTTAAACATGTGACCATTGAAAGTTGAACTCGGAAAACTGTTAACATTAAAAATTGAATGTCTACACAACGTGAAAAATACAAAATTGGAATAAAAAACAAATGTAAAAATGATATGATGGTTGCACATGATGCACTTCTCAAACCGTATTAAAAATATTTTCAAAACCTTGAGACAGAGCCTGCGCTAAAATAGAACACAAATTAACACGAACAAGCACAAAGCACAGAAATCAGTTAACAATGACTACTGAAAAAACATAATTTACAAACCTATCATCTGAGATATCCTTCCACTTTGTGATTCACATCTTGACTGGCTGCGTGAAGAAAGTAGTCTTGGCGTTGCTGATGACGTCCGTGGACTGTGTATGGATGTGTGGATGGGATTTGCTGTCGCATAGCTAGAAGACGTGGGACGTGTTTTACTTTGTCTAGAAGATTGGGGGCGAGCACTACCTTGAGACGACAGAGGACGGGGAGTGATGACATCACGAGACACGATTGAGTTTGTCTCATTTGAACGATATAATGGCCTGACATTCATGGAAGGATGATTTGTTGAGCCGATTTCACTACTGAAATTAAAATAAAATGACTTTTAAATATTGTCACACATTCTCAAAATTACACTGGAGAAAAGGACTAATCTATGAAATCATAATTTCAGCACAGTAAAAAAAATTATATTCCTATATTTAGAGTATATACTTTGAATGAATAGTTGGGAAATCAAATGTTTTATTTTCCTAATCCTGTCACAAGACATGTGAGATATATATGAGGTATATACATTATCATTTGTTTACCAGGAAGGCATACAGTAAAATTACAACATTTTTTTTATCAGTTAACATTCTTAATGATAATTTGTCTGAATTTAGACAGTTTTAATAATTTAGTTCCATTAGCATTCATAACATGATTAAAAGTAAAAATCGAGAGATGTGTGAATAAGCGTTTGCCTAGTAATAACATTCTCCGCTCAGCAAAGAAAGGACATTTTAATACGTAATGAACTCGTCTCCCACTTCGTTTATGTGGCATAATTTAAAGTGCAGTATCTTAAATTTCTGTCCTCTGACTTTTGTCTGAATTTTTCAACAGGGAGTTTAAAATTTAGACATCTAAATTTACAGAGCGGGATCCGGAGTGCTTCTGGTGGAAAGACATGTAAATACTGTATCTAGTCACTCTTATCACAGTACTTTACACACAGGGAAATTCATTCCAGGTTTCTGTAAGTGACTTTTATTATTTGTTTGCATGTTATAATTCTAAATGTTAAAAATTAAAGAGTTATTTTAACTGTTTTCATGTTCTGAGGCGTGTTCCTGAAAGTTAGATTATAAGATAAGGTGTTAAGTTACTGAATGAATTTCCTGGTAAACCCTTTCCTGGTAAACCCTTTCAAGCCTAAATTTTCCATTTTCCTTTTTATCCACTGCAAGCCGCGAATTGCTGTCGCAATTCTCAACTTGTAGTAGATGATGATGACTTGAACTGGGTGGAAAATAAAAACCAGAGTGTCAATGACACAGAAGCTCATCCTTAATTAGCGCAAGTTGATTACAAATTAAAATTTCTGAAATCCGTGAGGCTGTTCCATGCACAGGCCCGAGCTCTTTCAAACAAACCAAGCAGAATTGAAATCGGATAAGAATTGACGCATTTATTGTGAATTGTGGACAGAGTGCCCTAATTGGTTCTTAATTAGGTCATAAATTAATATATAATTACAATTTTTGAAAATCGTGAGGAATTTTAATGCACAGGCCCGAGCTCTTTGAAACAAACCAAACAGAATTGAAATCGGATAAGAATTGAGAGAGGAGAAGCATTTCTTGTGAATTGTGAACAGAGTGCCCTAATTGGGTCTTAATTAGGTCATAAGTTAATTAATAATTGAAATTTCTGAAATCCGCGATGAAATTTAATGCACAGGCCAGAGCTCTTTCAAACAAACCAAACAGAATTGAAATCGAATAAGAATTGAGGGAGGAGATTGAGAAGCATTTCTTGTGAATTGTTGACAGAGTGCCCTAATTGGGTCTTAATTAGGTCATAAGTTAATTAATTATTATAATTTCTGAAATCCGTGAGGAAGTTTAATGCACAGGTCCGAGCTTTTCAAAGAAACTAAACAGAATTAAAATCGGATAAAAATTGATGGAGGAGAAGCATTTCTTGTGAATTGTGGACAGACGACAGACGCAGCATGATGGCATAAGCTCATCATAGGCCTAAAGGACGGATGAGCTAAAAAAATAAATTGTTATTGTTGAGACAGTTCTATAAAAATTAATCGTTTTTTAGGAAATAGAGTCATTCTTCAGAGATGTCAAATGATGCTTTGATGCATCGTGAGGGTTGATAGGGTTAAGATGAACTCCACCTATCACCTTAACTTTTAGGATCACCTCAGAACAAGGCCTCAAGACAGAAGAATAGTAATAACCCTTTAACCCCTTTAGCGCGAAAAAATACTTTTATACAAACCATAGAAGCCAAAGGTTTTTGCAATTTGAAATCATCATAAATGTCTTAGTTAGCTCTGTCACCTATGTTATGGGTCTACAGCCAATATAAAAATTTTAATTCTTTCAGTGAGGGAATAGACTTTAGAATCTGAAGTCTACAGATGAAGTCGATCCCCGCGCTGTAAGGGTTAAGCCACCAAGATGCATATAAGCATCATTTTGCATCAACAGCTTAAATATTCCTACAACAAAGGGTTTTTAGAAGGAAAATTCCGATTAAACTGGCTTACAAATACCAGAATACATGGCAATTGAATTTTCTTTACTCTTTCACCCACATCAAATCAACTTCACCCACTACAAGTTGAGAATTGCGACAGCAATTCGCGGCTTGTAGTGGATGAAGATGACAATGGTGAATTCAGGCCTGAAAGGGTTAACCCTTGTGCTGCTGGAACTGCATACAGGGTTCTAACCAAGCCCTTTTAGCGTGTCGGGCTGACACGCTGAGTCTCGCTGCCGCTACGCTACTAATATCGCCGACACGCTGCCGATACGCTGAATAAAGAGCGACACGCTGCCGATACTCTGGAAATAATCTTAATCCATTTGAAAAATTAGGGGCTGCCGTATCCCAGCAAACATGAGGCGCTGACGCAATGCTTGCCTGATGATGCCCCGACTTCTAAGAGAGCCGGCCAGCATTAACACATCATTTGTGCAGCGACTCCTGTATGTTGGTTAAGCAGTAGCCGTGACGTCCTCATTGAGGCCGTGGATTGCTGTATTTGTTTCACCCGAAAAAATCAATGTTTTTTCAAAATGGCGGTGACCGAGAGCGATCTCGACCCCAAGCCCTGAGAAATGCACATAACGTTTTATTAACTGTGCGAAAAATAAGTCCAGCATGCGATCTCGTTGCTAAAATGCTACTGATTCTAAAAAACATTATTTTCGACCTGATTATTCAGGCTAAATCTTAGATATGATTGTCCAAAGAAATGTCCCACAATTTTGTACGGGGTCAATCTGTGGCTGAAACCTGTTTAGCTGAATACCGCGACCGCCATTGGCTGATTGCCAAATTTCAGATGCGACATAGGCTTATACCTGAGTTGAAGCCGAGCTGGCATAATATAATATACGATGCTTTGCCTATTAGGGTTTATATACTGCGTGAACTATTTGCACCATAATAAAATTTATCTACCACCTCCTCTATATGATACAACCTAGGCCCATTAATAATTTAGACAGTGTATCTCTAATACTGATATGGAGATGTGTAGAAATATACATGTAGGCATAGGCCCCTATTACTAGCTTTAAATGCTATAGAATGTATAAGTAGAAAAACGAAAGGTGCATGCACACGCAAGCTATTGCCGTGTATTAATTAATAGCGCCTGTGCCGTGGTTTGTCAGCAAAGTAAGTCTATAAAAAAACATTGAATCTATAGATGAGACAGATGTCAAATTTTTCAAGTGTGGCTTTTTCTTTATTTAATCACTGTTGCCACCGAGTGACGTTTGTCGTGATCAACAGCAAAACATCACAGGTTGATGTAAAATCCCAGATTTATATTTTAACAAAAAAATGAAGGAGTTTTGAAGTCCCATACTTCATTTTTTCCTATTCACGGACTTTCCCCGTTTTCAAAGACCCGTGAGAGCCATGTATCAAAGTGTATAGAAATGCTTTAGGATGCACCACAGAGTCTACAAATTTTCCAGGGGCCTAAGCCTAGGCCCCCTGACCCCTCGCCGATTTTTCAGGTCTCTGATGGCGCCTCGACCGATACGCTGATATTAGCACCCTGTAAACTGTATATATACATATACAGTTTCAAGCGTATCTTAGCTCAATAGAAATATCACCAAATTTGATTTAATAGTTTTTGGTCCACAGAAGATACAGAAGGTACAAAATTCCTTTATATCAAAAGGAAATGTAGCTATATATTCAGTGCCATTATGGACACATATAATTACTTTTCTCTGTATGCTTGACCTTCACTTATGGACCAAGTCATCTTCTTGCGTTGGCGCCCATCTTCAAGCGCATCCTCTATAGGAATTTCCATAAACTCCCTGTATTGTCTGACGCCCACTTCATCCAAATGACGCTCCACATCACTGTCAGCTATTGTCTCTCCTAAACTGCTGTCAGGCCGCCACGAGCGAGGTGTCATCTGATACACTTAAAAGATAAAAATAGATATAAAAGTATTACAAGCGTTAGCTTAATGTTTGCAATAATATTATTGTATTTTTTTAATTTCATTCCCAGCAAACACAAGACATTGAGCCATCATCGTTTCAACATTAGCCCACACCTGCCATTCTTGATAAAGATAACTTGATTGTCATGACATGATGTGATCATCCTTTTGACCTCGATCATCAGGACTAAGAATTAGCTTGTCAAGTTGATAAAACTCTATATTTCACTCCCTCAAAACCAGGTAGATGAGGTGAAGTACAAAAAAAGTGAGGAAGAAACATACAGAAACCTGAGAGAATCCAAGAAGATAAAAAATGTGTGATAGTTGTCACAGGTGTTGTAACTGGTTGTTTCACACTGCGAGCTTTCTAGATAGCACAATAACTTTCAAAATCTGCACTCTTTCTATAGATAACACAATAACTTTCAAAATGTTCACTCTTTTTATAGATAACATGATAACTTTCAGAATTCGCACTTCACTATATTCAATATTCAAATTACAGCCATGGCTGTTGAATTGATAATATGAAAATGAAACACAGGTGAAGTCTTCGTCCGAAAAGGAATGCATCACACAATTTTCATTCAAATTGAAAGCATTTTAATCCCGTCAATATTTTATAGTATGAACAGGTGTGGAAAATCTTTCTGCAACATCAAGCTGAAAATGACCTTAATTTTAATTATGAATGAGTGGTACATACAAGACTGCTAGTGGTAATAGATCTCAATGTTATCTTATATAAATTTCTAGTGAAAGCTTTGTTCATTGAACCTGTTCATAATCAGACATGGCAAAAAATGGTCAAAAAACGATATTATATGGACAAGCAATCTGGTGGTTTTGAGTTAGTATTAGGTTAAATATTTTGTTTTTACTCAACTCCACTATCCAGCAAAAAATTTAACCAAAAATCACTTACATTTATTACTGATTTTCCACTTCTCTTCTTTTGGTCTTGGAGTAGCACGTGCAGTACGGGGTGTTGATGGTTCTTTCAATATATCAGCCTTGACACCAACTGTGAGGAAGCTGACAGGCTGGTAAGCCTCGGGCGGCTGTGTATGCATCGCCAATTGGGAGACTGCTTTCAGATCTGAGGATGGAGTTTTTGTCAATACACCCTCACTGTCAATGAAAAGTGTACATGCCATTAAAAAATAGCTTACCACGAAATAAAATGGTATTTTTCATCCAATCCCAGCATACATGTCTCGTATTAGCTGGGATATCTCAGATTCTGCTAAAATAAAAAATAGTAATAGTCCTAAAAAAAGAATTTGTTGAATTTTTAATCTATTTTTCTCATATTTTTTTCCATAATTTCCTTTGAAAAGTTGTAATATCCCCCATTATTTAAAATGTTCAACAGATTCTCAAAACCTTTGACTTCTCAAAAATTTTGGTTTGGCCTCGCCTCGTCTGCTTTCCCTATATATGTGGCTAGCAGAACTAGGGTTAGCATATGACCACTGATCTCAACCCTTGATAAATTAATCGCAGCCATCAACTCATTTAGGTCAAGAGACTTATAATTATAACCTAAATACCTGTATTTACAGAAGTATATTTTCTTTGACTCATAAATAGCTCACCCAAACAAAGCGGTCCGAGTTTCTGCTCGGCTTTTCGCTCGAGATTGTGTGCGAGTTTCAGTTCGGCTCTGAGTTCTTGACTTAGGTCTATTCTGTGAGCGATGTTTCTCTTTAACACCAGTTTTTTTCTTGATATTATTCTCCACTCCATCTTTGTCTGAAGATGACCGAATTTGAAAAGATAGTTTGTCAGAGCTATCTCTTGATACCTCAGCAGTTTCAGACTGGCTGACATCGAGACCAGAGGCAGATTTTTGTATTCGTTTATTCTTTGCAGAAGTGTTTTCTGGCGGTGATCTAAAAAAGGCTTGTTTCTTAACAGGGCCTCCTCTCCTGAAATACAAAGACTTATCATATATAGTTACATGTGTCAGCAGTCACTATAATAGAACTTGCTGATCATGATTAAAAATTATTACGAATTGTATTAAGACAAACATCCTTATTTAATAATTGACAATGGTTAGAGCAATTTCACTGTAATATAAACAATATAATCAAATTGATTTTCAGTCAATTAATTATTATGGAAATGAAATTAACATCCACTAATGTGGATGTGGATGGCCTAGGCTGTAGTGGCCAATAAATGTACTGTATTGAACAATGGAGCCCCGATGTTAAGATATCACTGTTTCTTTTGGTTTGGTTCAGTCTAACTCAAGTTTTTGTACATTACATCCTCGATAGCACAGCCAAAATAAAAATACAGTTTATAGACTGTTCTGTTATAAACATATTTTTGAGAAATAGGATAAGGGCTTAAAAAATTGGGCTACATTTATGCAATTATTCTGGAAGGAAAACAAGTAACAAGCAAGTAATTGAATAACAACAATATTTATCTTTTTAACACAAATCAACCCCTTGGCACTTCGCTAAATAGCTTCATTTCCCAGTGAGATTCTTCGCGCTCCGTATATTATAATATATTTGTTGAAGTTGAATGTTGTTTCTTATAACATGCAAAAAAAAAAAAAATCACATCTAGGGTTTGATTTGTTCAGTATCGCATAGCGAAAAGTTACACATTTTTGGCCAATTGCTAATCAAACTTGCGGTTGATTAGCGAAATATTTCATCTTTAGTGACAGTCAAAACTCAAGGAATGTGGAGCTTGGTTGCTGATCGCCACACAATATTTTCAAAACAAATTGAACTCTATTAAAAAGCAGAACAGTATCTACGGTATTGTGCTAAAAAAAAACACATCGACTCTATAATGCTAATAGCCAAGTTGCTACACCAATGACCAACTTCATAAAATTAGTGAATATTTAACACTTACAGTGCGGAGATCGACTTTAGTTGTCAGAGTCCCCCTCCCTTCCCCCTGACTAAAGTCTATCCCCGCACTCTAAGAGTAAAAATATTTATACTCTCCGTAGACACATGACATAGGTATTCAAATGAATCAGAAAGAGCTAACTAAGACATTTATGATGATCTCAAATTAAAATAAACCCTTGGGTCTCCAAGCATTTACAAAAATAATCCAGCGTTGTAAGGGTTAACCCACAGCGTTGTGAGGGTTAACCCACAGCGTTGTGAGGGTTAACCCACAGCGTTGTGAGGGTTAACCCACAGTGTTATAACGGTTGACCCACAGCGTTGTGGGGGTTAACCCACAGCGTTGTGAGGGTTAACCCACAGTGTTATAACGGTTAACCCACAGCGTTGTGAGGGTCAACCTACAGCGTTGTGAGGGTTAACCCACAGCGTTGTAAGGGTTAACCCACAGCGTTGTGAGGGTTAACCCACAGCGTTGTGAGGGTTAACCTACAGTGTTATAACGGTTAACCCACAGCGTTGTGAGGGTTAACCCACGGTGTTATAACGGTTAACCCACAGCGTTGTGAGGGTTAACCCACAGTGTTATAACGGTTAGCCCACAGCGTTGTGAGGGTTAACCCACAGCGTTGTAAGGGTTAACCCACAGCGTTGTGAGGGTTAACCCACAGCGTTATAAGGGTTAACCCACAGTGTTGTGAGGGTTAACCCACAGCGTTGTAAGGGTTAACCCACAGTGTTGTGAGGGTTAACCCACAGTGTTGTAAGGGGTTAACCCACAGCGTTGTGGGGGGTTAACCCACAGCGTTGTGAGGGTTAACCCACAGCGTTGTGAGGGTTAACCCACAGCGTTATAAGGGTTAACCCACAGTGTTGTAAGGGTTAACCCACAGTGTTGTGAGGGTTAACCCACAGCGTTGTAAGGGTTAACCCACAGTGTTGTGGGGGTTAACCCACAGCGTTGTGAGGGTTAACCCACAGTGTTATAACGGTTAACCCACAGCGTTGTGGGGGTTAACCCACAGCGTTGTGAGGGTTAACCCACAGTGTTATAACGGTTAACCCACAGCGTTGTAAGGGTTAACCCACAGCGTTGTGAGGGTTAACCCACAGCGTTGTGAGGGTTAACCCACAGTGTTGTGAGGGTTAACCCACAGTGTTGTGAGGGTTAACCCACAGTGTTGTGAGGGTTAACCCACAGCGTTGTGTGGGTTAACCCACAGCGTTGTGAGGGTTAACCGACAGCGTTGTGAGGGTTAACCCACAGCGTTATAAGGGTTAACCCACAGCGTTGTGAGGGTTAACCTACAGTGTTGTGAGGGTTAACCCACAGCGTTGTGAGGGTTAACCTAGTGTTGTAAGGGTTAACCCACAGCGTTGTGGGGGGTTAACCCACAGCGTTGTGAGGGTTAACCCACAGCGTTGTGAGGGTTAACCCACAGCGTTGTGAGGGTTAACCCACAGCGTTGTGAGGGTTAACCCACAGCGTTATAAGGGTTAACCCACAGCATTATAAGGGTTAACCCACAGCGTTATAAGGGTTAACCCACAGTGTTGTAAGGGTTAACCCACAGCGTTGTAAGGGTTAACCCACAGTGTTGTAAGGGTTAACCCACAGCGTTGTGGGGGGCTAACCCACAGCGTTGTGAGGGTTAACCCACAGCGTTGTGAGGGTTAACCCACAGCGCTATAAGGGTTAACCCACAGCATTATAAGGGTTAACCCACAGCGTTATAAGGGTTAACCCACAGTGTTGTAAGGGTTAACCCACAGCGTTGTGAGGGTTAACCCACAGCGTTATAAGAGTTAACCCACAGCGGGGCTCTTAGGTGATTGGGTGTGCACTTCTGGATAAAATTGTGAATTTTGGCACACAAGTAGTTAAGATAACGCTCTACAGGAATTTTGATGGAAGCAAGTTAGTACGTCCACATTTTGGCCGCCATCTTGTTTTTCAAAATGGCCCCCACTTGGGACCTATATTCAGCAATATTTCATAAAGAAAGACAATTAGAGAGCTCGTAAAAAGCTGTTCTTTTCTGAAAGAACCCCAGAGGTATCTAGATTAACATAGAATAAAATCCTCTTCAAGCACTCTGATATATTCAAGATGGCCTCCAAGATGGCCGCCAGCGTATAGCCATATTTAACAAGACTACATAAGTCCAGGAGCTCCCGCTCCGAATTAGAATTTGATTTAGGCAATTTTGTATAGGGTTATTAATGTAGTCCTAGTAGTCCTAGTCTAGGTCAAAAATCAAGACGCAAGACAACTAGGTCTAAGAAGCCCAGTCTAAGAGTAAGATACCGGTAAGAACTAGACAGTCTGTCAGAGATTGCAAACCTCCATTGAAATTAATGATCCTAATCAGTATCCCAGTAATGGTCTACCTATCTGGCACGGTTTACCCGATATCAGGCCAATCGAGTTAAATAATAGCTGATTTACGGCCATTTTGAATTCGATATAAATTAGTTAAAAACTTAGGGTGCATCCTCCCCTGAAACCTCAAATTTTGTTTTATAGTAATGGAGTAACATCTAACACAGTTTGCAAAATATTGGGCATGTGAAAGTAAATAATGGCCGATAGGGGGCCATTTTGAATTTGATAGAGTCAAAATTTTCAAGATGCATCCTCAGCTGAAATCTCACATTTCATTCTATAGTAATGGTCTAGCCATCTAGCACGGTTTACCAAATATCGCCCATGTGAAAGTGAATAATGGCCGATAGGAGGCCATTTTGAATTTGATCAAGTCAAAATTTTCCAAGATGCATCCTCAGCTGAAATCTCACATTTCATTCTATAGTAATGGTCTAGCCATCTAGCACGGTTTACCAAATATCGCCCATGTGAAAGTGAATAATGGCCGATAGGAGGCCATTTTGAATTTGATCAAGTCAAAATTTTTCAAGATGCATCCTCTCCTGAAATCTCACACTTTGTTTTATAGTAATGGTCTAGCCATCTAGTACGGTTACTAAAAACCGGCTAAGTGAAAGTAAATAATGGCCGATAGGCGGCCATTTTGAATTTGATCAAATCAATTTTTTTCAAGATGCATCCTCTCTTGTAATCTCACATTTTGTTTTATAGTAATGGTCCAGCTATCTAACACGGTTTACCAAATATCAGCAATGTGAAAGTAAATAGTGGCCGATAGGCGACCATTTTGAATTCGATTGAGTCGAAAGTTTTTAAAAGGCATCCTTTGTCGAAACGTGACATTTTGTTTTATAGTAATGGTCTAGCTATCTAGCACAGTTTACCTGATATCAGGCCTATCGAGGTAAATAATGCTGATTGTCGGCCATTTTGAATTCGTAAGTTAAAAATTTTTAGGGTGCATCCTCCCCCGAAAACTCACACTTTGTTTTATAGTAATCAGGTAATGGTCTAGCCATCTAGCACGGTTTACCAAATATCAGCCATGTGAAAATGAATAATGGCCGAAAAGGCGGCCATTTTAAATTTGATCAAGTCAAATTTTTTCAAGATGCATCCTCATCTGAAATCTCACATTTCGTTTTACAGTAATGGTCTAGCCATCTAGCACGGTTGACCAAATAACGGCCATGTGAAAGTGAATAATGGCCAATAAGCGGCCATTTTGAATTCTATCGAGTCGAATTTTTTCAAGATGCATCCTCTCCTGAAATCACACATTTTGTTTTATAGTAATGGTCTAGCCATCTAGCACGGTTTACCAAATAACGACCATGTGAAAGTGAATAATGGCCGATTGGCGGCCATTTTGAACTTGGACGAGTTGAATTTTTTCAAAATGCATCCTCTCCTAAAGCCTTACAATTTGTTTTATAGTAATGGTGTAGATATCTTGAGCGGTTTTCATGATATTCCACAATATCAGGCCTGTCGAGGTGAATAATGGCTGATAGGCGGCCATTTTGAATTTTATCAACTTCAAATTTTTCAAGATGCATCCTCTCCTGAAACCTTACAATTTATTTGATATTAATGGCGTAGCTATCTTGAGCGGTTTTCATGATATTCTGCAATATCAGGCCTGTCGAGGTGAATAATGGCCGATAGGCGGCCATTTTGAATTTTATCAACTTCAAATTTTTCAAGATGCATCCTCTCCTGAAACCTCACAATTTGTTTTATAGTAATGGTGTAGCTATCTTGAGCGAATTTCATGATATTCCGCAAAATCTTTCAGTCGGATTTACCGATGTTATAAATTAGGTCAAAGTGCTGGGTCAACTTCAAGGTCAAGGTCCAAAAACCTGAAAAGGCACAACTAGGGACCTTAGAGAACATGTATGTGCAATATGACTGTCATCGGCCCAGTACTTTTCGAGATCTGCTCCGGAAACAAAGTGCGCGTCAAAACGTCTAAATAGGTCATAGTTCTGAACCAGAAGTAGGTCAAAGTTCAAATACCCCAAAAAGCACAACTAGACCCCCTAGGGGTGTTGTGTGTAAAATTTGAAGACAATCGGACAAGTACTTTCAGAGATATGCTCCGGAAACGAATTGTTTACGGACGGCCCAACGGCCCAACGCCGTAACATCATCATTTTCTCCTCTGCAACCTTGCGTATTGAATTCAGATTAAAAATATTTTAACCTGTCCATTAGCCACCTGGAAGTAACCCACATACCAAAAATTGTTATCCTAGCTTATTTTCTTACAAAGTTATAGGCAAAAGAAGAGGCCAAAAAAAAACGGAGGTAGAATCCATAGCTCCCTTCGTCTCACCTACGGTGACGGCGGGAGCTAATAAATAGTGTAAAATGATCGATTTTAGCTCGATTTTCTTTTGTAATACACCATTTCAAATAGTTTCGTGGTCAGTAAAGCTATATAGACTACCCCCAGCAATTTTGAAAACATATTTAACCCTTTGATCCCAAGGGGCGTTTTAGCGAACGCCCCTGTAATCTCTATTGAGAAAACAATGTTATTTATAATCAATTAAGTAAGTATTAATGGTGATGTATATTGGTTTCAGTAATATAGCTATATTAAAAGCACGCTTATAGGTCAATTAATTTGAATTGTTTTGTAAATTCTTCAATTTTTTTCAATTTGCTTTAGTAATACATCATTTCAACTAGTTTTATGGTCTGTGAGTCTATCTAAACTACTCCCGGACAACTTTAAGCAATATTTAGCACCTTAACATGCAGGTTTTCAGTTGGCGACATAAAACATCTAAAGTGTAGTTGGTGAGCCACTAAGCCAATAAACCTTTCAGCTGTTTTGCGGGTGTGAAAGTGATTTATGTTTTTTTAGATGTCACAGTATCCTTGGTGGATACGTTATCCCTGTAATAAATTTAAAAAATATTGAAGATGTTTTGGTCATATAGTCAACAATGTGTTGAGAACTAATGAGATTGAGTATGACATATGCCTACTAACCAAAACCTTCCTCTGTTGATCACATTCTGATCAGATCGCTGGCTTAGGGAAGTTTGGAAAGATCATTTGAAGATATATTGCACGTAAGTGACATGTGATTGCATGTAAGTGATATGCCACTGCTTGCCTACTGTCCTTGTTTGGGGGACAACGAGTATAATTTTTGTCTGAATAAAACTATTATGGTAATAATGTCACCATACACATACTTTATCACAAACATTATCAGCGACACATGTAACTTACAAATATACACTGGTATGTCAATGATAATCAATTGCTTCTGGAAAGGTGGTGTATTTAGATATAATGGCATTATATATAGGGATATTGTGTGACAAAGGTCCTAGATACGGATCTATGGGTAGAAAATAATTCATAGATTATTACTCAATTCAGTGCAAATGATCCTCAGGTGCTCTAGATATACCTTTTTGTGCTACTGTACTTAAATATGTCTACTTTCAGAATGGTACTTTGACCCAGTTTGATGTTGCGATCTTTTCCGGGTCATAACTTTGAAACTATTGGTTTGATAGACCAAATGTTGTACAATGATTCGCAGGAGCTCTAGATGTGCTGTTTAGGGTTTCTATACTTTGATTCACTTTCTATCTACTTTTACCTAGTTTAGTGTGTTTGACCTTGATGGGTCGTTACCAAATTTGGTACAGTCCAGTAACTCTATAGGTGTACCTTCGTGGTTACTGTCCTTTATTTTACTTTTAATATTGTACCTACGACTCAGTTAAGTGTCTTTGACGGTTCTTTTCTCTGACATATATGGTAAAATACTTGATCATGTTGATGGATTGTTACCATCCTGTTAATCCTGGAGTAAATCTGGATGTAACAATGTGATTTACTTACAAACTTATCACATGGCCACACAAGTTTGCAACTCTCCTATTCTGGCCACCATCAGTAGTATGGCTAGCTGTATGGCAATCTTCATTTCATATGGTACTGCTTCAATGGCGGACAAAATTCCTATAAAACTGTGCCCCTGCATGAGCACCTGCAGACGTTTTTGGGCACTGTATACATGATAACAAACAATCTAGTCTGCTATAGAATCAAACCTCATATGCTTACCTCCAGTCTACGAATACGCAGCCGATCTAAATAAATCATCGCGGCCAGCCAGTTTTCACAGATGGAGTATGAACGTTGTTAATAAGCATATCTCTCTCTATTTGTCAGCTGCACCACAACACGCCGTTGCCGATAATTCTGAAATGATTTGAGGCTGGAGAGGGTTATGATAAAGACAATCGATGTGGTATCAACAATTCCAACTCCTCTAACATTACAGGAGAAAAAAATAGTGGCGGTAGCATCATGCCATATGAGTCTTTTAGACACCAGTCTGGATACACGACAGAGTCAGTTTTAAGCCTGATTGGCAGAAGCAGCTGTTTTTCAAAACCGTTAGTTCCATTCAAGCTCTTGGTGTGTGTTCAGCGCTATGTTCAACACATGAAACATGATAAATTCCCAATAACTCGTTTAGAAGGCTTCTCAGAACTTTGTTTGTAGTTAGTAGATTGAATGTGTCCCATTAGATCTTCTGACAACATAGCAGGATAGAAATACAAAACATTTTTTTGATTTAAAAAAAAAATATAATGCAGCCCTGTAACAATAAATTAGGACTCGTCTCTAAAGTAGATTTCACACAAATAAAATGAATCGGGCTTTAGGCCACCTTTGTGCAGATATAGGCTAAACTGGGCCAGGAGAACCCCCTGAGGATGGTGAGATGATTGAGATGACACTGTCCTCCAGACACAGGATTCGAAATTCGAGCCCTGGCGGTCTGAGGCCGAGCACGCTACCTCTCGGTCACGGAGGCTCCCCACAATACTAACTTTCACACGTGGATGGGGAAGAAACAATTTTGTTTCTTTCAAACCGCCGAGACCGGGAACCGAACCCCGGACTCTGGCGTGAAAGGCAGCGGTGCTAACCACTACCCCAGGGCCCCCGCCCAGATTTCACACAAGAGCTCCAAATACACTGTCAGTTTAAATACACCACCTTTCCAGCGGCAATTGATCGACGTCGACATACCAGTGCAGCATTAAAGCACCTGTATATTCGTTCGTTTGAGTTACTTGTATCACTTATAATGTTTTGTGATCCAGTATGTGTATGGTGACATTATTACCAGGCGGATACACTGACAATAAGTGGTTCACTCAGAAAACATCACACTTACATGCAATATATCATCAAATGATCTGTCCAGCACAAATCAGTTTCACATCTGGAAAACAACTGTAAAAGATTATGGGACAAGTGGTTCACCAATTACATTTTGGATGTTTTTTGTCGCCAAAAGAAAACTCTCATGTTCAGGTGTTAAATATTGCTCGACATTGTCGGGGAGTAGTTTAGATGAGCTCACAGACCATAAAACTAGTTAAAATGACGCATTTGCACAAATTCTTAAATCTGCCCGTACACTGGCAGCTATCTTGGACGCAATTTTGAATAATTAAAAATACAAATTAATTGACCAATAACTGTGACTTCACTATTACTATATTACTGACACCAATACATAACCATTAATACAGAATTAATTGATTAAAAATAATAAAAATTATCCCAATGAAATTACAGATACATTAACTAAAAAGCCTCTTTGGATAAAAGGGTTAAATACATTTTCCAAATACATGGGGTAGTCTATATAGATTTACTGATCACGAAATTATTTAAAATGGTAAAAAAAGATTGAGCTTAAATCTATCAATTTACGCAAAAAACATAAATCAGTCTCACACCCGAAAAACAGTTGGAAAGGTTTAAGGGCTAAGTGGTTCACCAATTACATTTTGGTATAGCGCTATGTCGCTAATTGAAAACTCTCATGTTAAGGTGCTAAATATTGCTCAATGTTGTCTAGGAGTAGTTTAGATGGACTCACAGACCTAGTTGAAATGATGTATTACAGGAGAAAATTTATATAAAATCCAAGAATTTACACAATTTCCTAAATCTGCCCATACACTGGCATTCATCTTGGACGCCTTCTTGAATAAATACAAATACAAATTAAGTGACCAATATAAGCGTGCCTGTAATATGCCTTTAATATAGTATTACTGACACCAATATACATAACCATTCATATTTAATTATTTGATTATAAATAATAATGTTTTCCCAATAGAGATTACAAGGGCATTCGCTAAAAAGCCTCTTGGGATAAAAGGGTTAAATATGTTTTCAAAATTTCTGAGGGTAGTCTATATAGCTTTACTGACAATGAAACTGTTCGGAATGGTGTATTACAAAAGAAAATTGAGCTAAAATCGATCATTTTACGCTATTTATCAAATATGACTATACACTGGCGGCCATCTTGGACGCCATCTTGAATATGTCTGAGTGCTTGTGAAGGATTTTCTAGAACGTTTACTATGTTAATCTCTAGGGTTCTTTCATAACAAAATCCGCTTGTTATGAGCTCTCTAAGTGTCTTCCTTTTCGAAATATTGCTGAATATAGGTCCCAAGTGGCGGCCATTTTGAAAACCAAGATGGCGGCCGAAAACTGGAAATACCAACTTGCTTCCATTAAAATTCCTGTACAGGAAGATCTCAACTATCTGTGTGCCAAAATTCAAAATTTTATCCAGAAGTGCACACTTCATCTCATATATTGACTTAAGAGCCCCACTAACAGCGTTCTGAGGGTTGACCCACAGCGTTGTAAGGGTTAACCCACAGCGTTGTGAGGGTTAACCCACAGCGTTGTGAGGGTTAACCCACAGCGTTGTGATGGTTAACCCACAGTGTTGTGAGGGTTAACCCACAGCGTTGTGTGGGTTAACCCACAGCGTTGTGTGGGTTGACCCACAGCGTTGTGAGGGTTAACCTACAGCGTTGTGAGGGTTAACCCACAGCGTTGTAAGGGTTAACCCACAGCGTTGTGAGGGTTAACCCACAGCGTTGTGATGGTTAACCCACAGTGTTGTGAGGGTTAACCCACAGCGTTGTGTGGGTTAACCCACAGCGTTGTGTGGGTTAACCCACAGCGTTGTGAGGGTTAACCCACAGTGTTGTGAGGGTTAACCCACAGCGTTGTAAGGGTTAACCCACAGCGTTGAAAGGGTTAACCCACAGCGTTGTGATGGGTAACCCACAGCGTTGTAAGGGTTAACCCACAGCGTTGTGAGGGTTAACCCACAGTGTTGTGAGGGTTAACCCACAGCGTTGTGAGGGTTAACCCACAGCGTTGTGAGGGTTAACCCACAGCGTTGTAAGGGTTAACCCACAGCGTTGTGAGGGTTAACCCACAGCGTTGTGTGGGTTAACCCACAGCGTTGTGTGGGTTAACCCACAGCGTTGTAAGGGTTAACCCACAGTGTTGTGAGGGCTAACCCACGGTGTTGTGAGGGTTAACCCACAGCGTTGTGAGGGAAAACCCACAGTGTTGTGAGGGTTAACCCACAGCGTTGTGTGGGTTAACCCACAGCGTTGTGTGGGTTAACCCACAGCGTTGTAAGGGTTAACCCACAGCGTTATAAGGGTTAACCCACAGCGTTGTAAGGGTTAACCCACAGTGTTATAAGGGTTAACCCACAGTGTTGTGAGGGTTAACCCACAGTGTTGTAAGGGTTAACCCACAGCGTTGTGAGGGTTAACCCACAGTGTTGTGAGGGTTAACCCACAGCGTTGTGAGGGTTAACCCACAGCGTTATAAGGGTTAACCCACAGCGTTGTGAGGGTTAACCCACAGCGTTATAAGGGTTAACCCACAGTGTTGTGAGGGTTAACCCACAGTGTTGTGAGGGTTAACCCACAGCGTTGTGAGGGTTAACCCACAGTGTTGTAAGGGTTAACCCACAGTGTTGTAAGGGTTAACCCACAGTGTTGTAAGGGTTAACCCACAGTGTTGTAAGGGTTAACCCACAGTGTTGTGAGGGTTAACCCACAGTGTTGTAAGGGTTAACCCACAGTGTTGTAAGGGTTAATCCACAGTGTTGTGAGGGTTAACCCACAGTGTTGTAAGGGTTAACCCACAGCGTTGTGAGGGTTAACCCACAGCGTTATAAGGGTTAACCCACAGTGTTGTGAGGGTTAACCCACAGTGTTGTGAGGGTTAACCCACAGCGTTGTGAGGGTTAACCCACAGTGTTGTGAGGGTTAACCCACAGTGTTGTGAGGGTTAACCCACAGTGTTATAAGGGTTAACCCACAGTGTTGTAAGGGTTAACCCACAGTGTTGTAAGGGTTAACCCACAGTGTTGTAAGGGTTAACCCACAGCGTTGTAAGGGTTAACCCACAGCGTTGTGAGGGTTAACCCACAGTGTTATAAGGGTTAACCCACAGTGTTGTAAGGGTTAACCCACAGTGTTGTAAGGGTTAACCCACAGCGTTGTAAGGGTTAACCCACAGCGTTGTGAGGGTTAACCCACAGCGTTATAAGGGTTAACCCACAGCGTTATAAGGGTTAACCCACAGCGTTATAAGGGCTAACCCACAGCGTTGTAAGGGTTAACCCACAGTGTTGTAAGGGTTAACCCACAGTGTTGTGAGGGTTAACCCACAGTGTTGTAAGGGTTAACCCACAGCGTTGTGAGGGTTAACCCACAGTGTTGTAAGGGTTAACCCACAGTGTTGTGAGGGTTAACCCACAGTGTTGTAAGGGTTAACCCACAGCGTTGTGAGGGTTAACCCACAGCGTTATAAGGGTTAACCCACAGTGTTGTGAGGGTTAACCCACAGTGTTGTAAGGGTTAACCCACAGCGTTGTAAGGGTTAACCCACAGCGTTGTGAGGGTTAACCCACAGTGTTGTGAGGGTTAACCCACAGTGTTGTAAGGGTTAACCCACAGCGTTGTAAGGGTTAACCCACAGTGTTGTAAGGGTTAACCCACAGTGTTGTGAGGGTTAACCCACAGTGTTGTAAGGGTTAACCCACAGCGTTGTGAGGGTTAACCCACAGCGTTATAAGGGTTAACCCACAGTGTTGTGAGGGTTAACCCACAGTGTTGTGAGGGTTAACACACAGCGTTGTGAGGGTTAACCCACAGCGTTGTGAGGGTTAACCCACAGTGTTGTAAGGGTTAACCCACAGCGTTATAAGGGTTAACCCACAGCGTTGTGAGGGTTAACCCACAGTGTTGTGAGGGTTAACCCACAGCGTTGTGAGGGTTAACCCACAGCGTTATAAGGGTTAACCCACAGCGTTGTGAGGGTTAACCCACAGCGTTGTAAGGGTTAACCCACAGTGTTGTGAGGGTTAACCCACAGTGTTGTAAGGATTAACCCACAGTGTTGCAAGGGTTAACCCACAGTGTTGTAAGGGTTAACCCACAGTGTTGTAAGGGTTAACCTACAGCGCTATAAGGGTTAACCCACAGCGTTGTGAGGGTTAACCCACAGCGTTGTGAGGGTTAACCCACAGCGTTGTGAGGGTTAACCCATGGGCTGCCTTTTTTCAACATAAGCAGCTGAAATTACCAACACAATTTCCAGCTTCAAATGACGGAAAATATGTTCAATAATAAAAACTGGCATATCACAAATTAAATTATTTGATGAGAATCTACCACACAACATTTTCAGTGGCATTTTCTTTTGTTTTAACCCTTACAGCATGGGAATAGACTTTAGTCGTCGTCTGTGGATGTCACATTCACACATCTAAAGTTGATCCCCGTAAGAATAAAAAAAATTCTATAACATAGGTATTCAAATGAATCAGAAAGAGCTAACTTAGACATTTGGGATGATTTCAAATTGAATAAAACCCTTTGGTATCCATTGTTCAAATAAAACTATTCAGCACTTCAAGGGTTAAAGTGCTGAATATTTTTCATGTAAATCATGGAGACCAAAGGGGTTTTTTCAATTCGAAATCATCATAAATTTCTTAGTTAGCTCTTTTTGATTCATTTTAATACCTAAAAGGAAGATATATTCGAGGGTAAAAAAAAATCGCGGCCGCCAATGCATATCGCAGATGCCCCCGCGCGTCAATGATGCGCATACAAGTTTTTTTTTTTAAATTTTAATGTATTTTCCTGCATTATAAAAAGTCACATTATAACTTGTAGTGCATGTTTTTCGTCTTTTTCTCAGTCAATACTCAACCGATTTTCATTACAATTTACAAGCCCTATTTAAAAAAAAGCCCTATTATTTAAAATGTTAGACCATTTGACATGTATTGCAATTCAGGGTTTAAAAGGCAGTGTTTTAAATATAGGTTGTCCAATGAAAAACCAAGCCCTGCATTACAGGTTGTGCGCTATTTTTTGGTTGTCCTAAAAATACCGAACTTGAATAAATCAGTGGTGGGCAAGTAGGCCATGACTACTGCTGAGTGTGAAATCAGATTTCACAATGACCATCTGAGTCTGACTGTTCTTTCAATGTTTACTGCTGCTGACAAATAATCACTGACCCAATGTAAAATGCAAACAAGACTACATAAGTCCAGGAGCTCCCGCTCCGAATTAGAATTTGATTTAAGCAATTTTGTATAGGGTTATTAATGTAGTCCTAGTCTAGGTCAAAAATCAAGACGCAAGACAACTAGGTCTAAGAAGTCCAGTCTAAGAGTAAGATAAGAACTAGACAGTCTGTCAGAGATTGCAAACCTCCATTGAAATTAATGATCCTAATCAGTATCCCAGTAATGGTCTACCTATCTCGCATGGTTTACCCGATATCAGGCCAATCGAGTTAACTAATAGCTGATTTACGGTCATTTTGAATTCGATATAAATTAGTTAAAAACTTAGGGTACATCCTCCCCCGAAACCTCAAATTTTGTTTTATAGTAATGGACTAACATCTAACACAGTTTGCAAAATATTGGGCATGTGAAAGTAAATAATGGCCGATAGAGGGCCATTTTGAATTTGATCAAGTCAAAATTTTCCAAGATGCATCCTCAGCTGAAATCTCACATTTCATTCTATAGTAATGGTCTAGCCATCTAGCACGGTTTACCAAATATCGCCCATGTGAAAGTGAATAAT
Source organism: Flabesymbios commensalis (assembly GCA_964017125.1). Classification (NCBI taxonomy): domain Eukaryota; kingdom Metazoa; phylum Annelida; class Polychaeta; order Terebellida; family Flabelligeridae; genus Flabesymbios; species Flabesymbios commensalis. The sequence continues at coordinate 55,593,841 of OZ024916.1, read as the reverse complement.
GGCCGATAGGAGGCCATTTTGAATTTGATCAAGTCAAAATTTTCCAAGATGCATCCTCAGCTGAAATCTCACATTTCATTCTATAGTAATGGTCTAGCCATCTAGCACGGTTTACCAAATATCGCCCATGTGAAAGTGAATAATGGCCGATAGGAGGCCATTTTGAATTTGATCAAGTCAAAATTTTTCAAGATGCATCCTCTCCTGAAATCTCACACTTTGTTTTATAGTAATGGTCTAGCCATCTAGTACGGTTACTAAAAACCGGCTAAGTGAAAGTAAATAATGGCCGATAGGCGGCCATTTTGAATTTGATCAAATCAATTTTTTTCAAGATGCATCCTCTCTTGTAATCTCACATTTTGTTTTATAGTAATGGTCCAGCTATCTAACACGGTTTACCAAATATCAGCAATGTGAAAGTAAATAGTGGCCGATAGGCGGCCATTTTGAATTCGAATGAGTCGAAAGTTTTTTAAAGGCATCCTCTCTCTAAACGTCACATTTTGTTTTATAGTAATGGTCTAGCTATCTAGCACGGTTTACCTGATATCAGGCCTATCGAGGTAAATAATGCTGATTGTCGGCCATTTTGAATTCGTAAGTTAAAAATTTTCATGGTGCATCCTCCCCCGAAAACTCACACTTTGTTTTATAGTAATCAGGTAATGGTCTAGCCATCTAGCACGGTTTACCAAATATCAGCCACGTGAAAATGAATAATGGCCGAAAAGGCGGCCATTTTAAATTTGATCAAGTCAATTTTTTTCAAGATGCATCTTCATCTGAAATCTCACATTTCGTTTTACAGTAATGGTCTAGCCATCTAGCACGGTTGACCAAATAACGGCCATGTGAAAGTGAATAATGGCCGATAAGCGGCCATTTTGAATTTTATCGAGTCAAATTTTTTCAAGATGCATCCTCTCCTGAAATCACACATTTTGTTTTATAGTAATGGTCTAGCCATCTAGCACGGATTACCAAATAACGGCCATGTGAAAGTGAATATTGGCCGATAAGCGGCCATTTTGAATTTTATCGAGTCGAATTTTTTCAAGATGCATCCTCTCCTGAAATCACACATTTTGTTTTATAGTAATGGTCTAGCCATCTAGCACGGTTTACCAAATAACGGCCATGTGAAAGTGAATAATGGCCTATTGGCGGCCATTTTGAATTTTTTCAAGATGCATCCTCTCCTGAAATCACACAATTTGTTTTATAGTAATGGTGTAGATATCTTGAGCGGTTTTCATGATATTCCACAATATCAGGCCTGTCGAGGTGAATAATGGCTGATAGGCGGCCATTTTGAATTTTATCAACTTCAAATTTTTCAGGATGCATCCTCTCCTGAAACCTTACAATTTATTTGATATTAATGGTGTAGCTATCTTGAGCGGTTTTCATGATATTCCGCAATATCAGGCCTGTCGAGGTGAATAATGGCCGATAGGCGGCCATTTTTAATTTTATCGACTTGAAATTTTTCAAGATGCATCCTCTCCTGAAACCTCACAATTTGTTTTATAGTAATGGTGTAGCTATCTTGAGCGGTTTTCATGATATTCCGCAAAATCTTTCAGTCGGATTTACCGATGTTATAAATTAGGTCAAATGGCGGGGTCAACTTCAAGGTCAAGGTCCAAAAACCTGAAAAGGCACAACTAGGGACCTTAGAGAACATGTATGTGCAATATGACTGTCATCGGCACAGTACTTTTCGAGATCCGCTCCGGAAACGAAGTGCGCGTCAAAACGTCTAAATAGGTCATAGTTCTGAACCAGAAGTAGGTCAAAGTTCAAATACCCCAAAAGGCACAACTAGACCCCCTAGGGGTGTTGTGTGTAAAATTTGAAGACAATCGGACAAGTACTTTCAGAGATATGCTCCGGAAACGAATTGTTTACGGACGGCCCAACGGCCCAACGCCGTCACATCATCATTTTCTCCTCTGCAACCTTGCGTATTGAATTCAGATTAAAAATATTTTAACCCGTCCATTAGCCACCTGGAAGTAACCCACATACCAAAAATTGTTATCCTAGCTTATTTTCTCACAAAGTTATAGGCAAAAGAAGAGGCCAAAAAAAAACGGAGGTAGAATCCATAGCTCCCTTCGCTCACCTACGGTGACGGCGGGAGCTAATTACATGAATGCAGTGACAAAACAACTAATAAAATTAAAACCATGATTATCATAGGGGCCTATAGGGACATTAGATTAAACATTAGTGAGTATAAACAAAATATCAAGTTGACAGATCACAGGGATACTCGGCGGTCGTCCGCCATTTTGTTTTTTGTTGATAATGTAAACAGTGATAAACAAGCACAGTTTGTGTGAAATAGATGTGATAATATAACCTATCATTGCTACATATTATCAACTGATAGATTTGCAGAATTGTAAGATGCTAACAAGATCGATTGGGAATTAAAAAAATGAAATTAAGCTGTTTATGTCAGAAAAAACCGTCGTTATTCCCGCCATTTTTACCGCGAAAACGCATATTGGAATTTGATTTATTGTATTGCAACATTGGATTTTATTTACGTGTAAGGTTGTCAATGCGGATAAACACATTAATTCTTTTGGACAATTGGTATAGCACATCGATCATACGAAAACAGCTATGATCGCATGATGATATTGAACAATCAGGCAGTCTAGTTTCTAACCCAAGCCGGCAACATGCGTCTAGGCATTGAGATGAATTTCGTAATACACTCGACTCCCTCTCGTCATAATTGGCCTATTACGTGTAAAAAACCACCACATATAGATGTAATAATATACTAGGGTTGAGAATATAGGCCTACCATACGAGGCAGCAGGCCTATTTTTTCAACGTAAATGGAACACAAAAATAACAATAAAAATTGCAGCAGAATGCTGAAAATAGGAAGATTATTAATGGTTATCGTAATGGCGGAAGAAATGCATAAAAAGTGGAAGGGTTGGCACTTCTGTATATGACACCTCGAAGCTGGTATCACCAAATTTTAAATGGAATACATAAATTCTTTGGCCCCAAAACATAGACATGCATGTGTAGCATTATTTTAAGCTAATTGTAGACAAATACACATGGAAATATCTGAAAAAAAATTCACAAGGGTTGAAAAGCAGAGAACTCACTGATCCAACTTGGTGGAGATTTCTTCAATCACCACACAGCTCGACTCAGACTCGGGAGTGTTAGCAGCATGACCCCTATCTTCACCCATGTTATCTTCAGTCACCTGATACTAAAAATGGAAATCAAAATGGAAATCAATTTTACACAGAAATCAAATAATAATAAATAAAAAAAAGTTATATTCATTAAGAATGATGAATCTATTCATGAATTGTGTAAAAATAGGAAAAAATTGTCATACTTCCTATATATTGCTTTATAATAAAATGCTGATGTCTAGAGCTTTGTACGTAACATTGGACTTAATACACTCACATTTACTGTGAGACACCCCCCCCCCCCTCCACCTGAAAAACATTTTTGTGCTCCTGACTATTTTTCGCACTGGATTTACAAAATAAAAAAGTTCAAAAAATACAACAGAATTCTGGGAAAAATCATATTCCTGAAAAAATAAAATCTGATTAACAATAGAAAAATCTGATCTTTGGGCTACACTGTTTTCTCAATTACAAAACATGTTGTATATGATGGTAAAACAAAACTTCTAGAACAATTGGACTCAATTCCCATGGTGACCAAAGCATATATAGCCTAAAATAGTCTGTTGTACATGTCCGATCATTAGGATTAAATTTCTTTTCCAAATATTATTCTGAAATTTCAATCACTAAAATTGTGTGCTAGATTTTTTAGTTCATCTTTAACACTCACACGATGCACAGCTTCATGGAGTGGAAATTAGTCATATTAGTCAAATTGGGGACCACTCAAGGTAAAATTAAAGTGACCAACCTGCGGCTCATCCAGCTCAATTACAGATATCCTGGAGAAAGATCGACTGCCATGAACAGAGTAACGACCGCTGACAACTGCCGCCTCATGCAAGGCTGCAAAACTAACATCAGATCCCTCGCCGCCAACTGTAGAATGAGACACAACTTCAAGCAAGTGAAAATTAATTAATTTTAATTTGAGACCAAACATTTACAATTCCTGATGTTTAAACACACATTTCTTTCTCAATAACAGTGATTTGATCTGCTAATAAAATAGATCAAATCATGATTTTGGTCCTGCTTAGCAATGAAAGGGTTAGCGCTAGCCTAACTATTCATTTACATATATGGTATTGCTTTCAGTTTACAGTAGATGTTGTAACACACATATCGTCCCCTTGCAGATAGAAGGTGCTAAACTGCCACTTTGTAAAGTGACAGTTTAGCACGTTCTAACTCCAAGAGGACGATATGACCCACCTCTCGGTGTTGTGCTTCCCATGGGTAGACTTAGCGAGGAGTCAGACTCAGACGCTAGAGGTTCTATCTCACAGCGCCTGTGTTTCTTCAGCAGCAGCTTCTCAGCGTATGACAATCCTCCACCGTGGAATTTAATCTCCGGGGTTTCTCTCAGGTTGCCACTGCTGGTACTTGTCCCGTGAGATACATGGAAACCTAAAATAAGTAAATGAAAACAGATATTAACAGATTTGTGACTTTTTTTACCACTGCTCATGTTTGTTTGATGAAATACAACTTCTTATTCACAGCCTAGTCTCAAGTTCAGCACCAGGGTGAGGTGGGCATTTATATGAGAAGTTATTTGATAATTATAATAAACATACTGACCTTCTGATGAATTGTGACTAGCAGTTGGTTGCTGAGCTTTATGTGTACTTTGTTCCGGTTGTACTTCAGGTTTTCTCCATGCTTTCAGGGCTGCCTGGAAGGAGGCAGCACTGTCTGCCTCATCATACTGACCAGACAGCAGCTGACCCCCGTCAACAGCTCTAAAACTCTCTGGTGACACAGAATCCATCTGTCCTTCCTGACACAAAAAAATATAATCTCTACAAGATTTTATTGATAATCTCAATCTAATATTACAAGTTTCAATTGATTAAACCTCAGCATCTCAATTAGCTATTTGAATTTCCACATACCTAAAGTTTGTCTCCCTGCCTAGATTCAAAACATGAAGTGGATGAGAATTTGGGTGTGTTGAGCACATAACATACAGAGTTACTCTTTAGGTGTGTTACTACCGTAAAATTTCTAATTGTAGCCGCGGCTTCTATTAGAATGTAAAATTGCAAATGCCACTAGCATATTTGAAAACTCCACCTGCGGCTTCTATTGGAGGTTTTGCTTGAAAAACAGACATTTATATGCAGAATGCGCGGCGGTCTCGGCCGCCGTGTCGGCTCACTCTAGCGGTAGTCCCAATCGCCGCGGCGGCTAACTCTAGCGGTAGTCCTAATCAAATTCACCAGTCAGCTACGTCTTAGGCTTGATAATATAATTATTTTGAATGATGGTAATTTGTATCACATAATTCGAGTTCAAAAATATTACTTAAAAAATAATCCGATTTATATATTTCACTATAATACAACATGGAAATTATATAATTCTTTAAGAAATAAAAAAAGAAAAACACAGTATGATGCTGCAGATTATACACGCATTCATGGATAACATTTATTAAACAAAAAAACACAAATTATATGATTATTATTTTGTCTTGAATGCATTAATAATATAATGTGTGTACATGTATATATGTATATATATATATATATATATATATATAATATTATATGTATGTCCAGTCTTCTATTTTCAGCTGTCACAAGTTTTTCGAATTTTATTGTACTGTTTATGTTCAGAAACCATTAAATTCGTCCTCACTGTCACTATCGAACATACCATCAGGTACAGTAACATTATCACTATCAGTGTCACTATCACTATTTACGTCGACCACCAAATCGTCATACAGCTCACCATCCCCTGTGCAGCTAGCTGCTGCTGGCCAATCGATAGAAAGGGGTGGACTAAAAGAGGGGGCGTGGCTTGATATGCCCACTTGAGGTCAGTTTAATCCCTCCCCTTCCCGGACCTAGATTAGTGATTGACTGCTTTGAAACTCCTCCCCATCTGATTGATTAAATACAACAATATATTGCGTGTATTTACCTTCTTCGTCGACGTAGCCTTTACATAGCATGATACCATCACATCATTTGTTGGAACTTTCGGGTCTCTCACCACTTTGAATATTGCCCATGGCTTGACCTTTCCACCATGAGCTGTTATGGTTAATATCATCGTGAATCCACGTTTTTTGGCCTCGTTCGTCTTGATTTTAATTGAAGATTCGCCGACAGTGTCTAATGTACGGCTTCCTGGCATGTCAAAGCGCAGTGGTGTCTCATCCATGTTATAGATATGTGCTATTTCGTAATTTCTTTCTTTCCTTTGTGATATTATGAATTTGTGGAATTCAACAACTTTATCATTGTATCCTTTGGGTAATTTCTGGCCAAATGATGTTCCTTGTCTTGTTGATAAACAATTCCTTGATTTTATCTTTGCTAACCACCCGTCAGTTAGTGGACAATCTACGAGCTTCTAGTTGTACCCGTTTCCCTGTAACAGCATGGCCGTCTCTTCTTCTCTCTTTAATCCAGTGCATTAAATCTGTTTCCATTTCTTTATCTTGAACTTTGCGTCCAGCGCCACATAGCCTCTTGGCAGATTTCCCTACTGATTTTAACTCATCTCTTTTATTCACCCAACGTCTCACTTGTTTTTCATTTACACCAAGTGTTCAGCTGTGGATCTTTTGCTGCCAGTCTCTAATGCGCGCCCAACCACTTTTAATTTAAATGCCGAATCATACGCTGCTCTCTTACGCTTGACCATGATGATGATTTAATGTGGTAATATATTTGCCAGAGGTTAATGGTCAAATGATAAACTCATCTCAGAAAAAAAACCTTTTATATCAAGCATGTTTATTCTGCGATTAAAGTAGCCTATACGGGTAAGTGCCTAATATTGGGAGGGGGGTATGTTTACAGGATCACGTGCGTTCACGAGCACCCTTTCGCTGTGATAGGCAATGCTCACTGAGAAAAGTGGTGGGTGGTCTGGACGCGCAACTGAATAAAATCTATAGCAATAAAGATAATTTATTTAGGCTGTTATCATGGTTATTTGTTATTTCGCCAAATTAAAAAAAAAAGAAATAGACGCCAATTATAATATAGACCTTAACAGAATATCAATTAAAGAAACATGTTTTTAGGTCACATAGTGTTAGTGATGGCTTCCTCGTAGTAGTTTCTTCGCACCTATGTGTTATAGCAGCGGTATGGCTTCCTCACACATGGCTTCCTAACATGTGTTTAATAGTTATGTCGCGAGTTAAATCATGATGATTGTGTAATCGTTAAGTGTAGACAACAAAATTCTAGACAAAAAAAGGAGTATGAGCCGGGAGGATATATGATCGGCAGTCTATATAGTAGGCCTCTGTATATATATATATAGGAAATATACATATAATAGTCATAAATAATTGTCTATATATATATACATATTATTTATAAATTATTGTCTATATATAATAAAAATCATGTATAAATTATTGTCTATATGGACTGATATATACTGCTCATAAAAAACAAACTTGGTTTTACACATGTATACATTTAGTATTAGGCTCACACGTGGCACATGTCGTGATTGGCAACATTAGTGCCCCGTAGATAGTTGGCGGGGGAAATTACCGTGGCCCTGTTTTACGCTAAAGTTGGGATGCGGTGGGACTGAAACAGTCGGTGTTATGGCAATTAGACAGACTCACATATAGCACCAGCGGTATTCCCCCTCCTACCACAGGCCGTCCTGAAAGCTGGCAGCCCCCTCTCAATGTTACACAATGTTACACAATGGACAAAGATTGTACAAGTGGAGGTCATTTTCAGCCAAGACGAAATGCATACAGCGATGGTGCATTGTTACATATGCGACGCTAGCACACTGCGAAAGACACCGTCATGTAGGATTTACAGTCAGAACAGAACGAGCAGCTCTAAGCAAAATATTACGCAGGAACTTTTTCAACATTTTCGAATTTTTTTTTAGTAAATTTCAAAACTCACCCTTCTAATGGAGGTTTTCACGATTAGAAACTATTCTTCTAAGTGTTCGAAAAAAAGGGAAAGCTTGGGGTGCGGCTTCTATTAGACATGCGGCTAAAATTAGAAATTTTACGGTATATACTTTAGCATATTAATGTATATTTAAGTGACATAATATTATATAGTCTTAGCAGTTTTATTCATTACATTTGATATGTTATATAATCTAAAATTGTATATGTTGGGTAATCAAGGTGGACATTTAGAAATCTCATAGTTTTCAAACTTTCATGATTTTCATTCAGGTAAAGTGTGTACTGAATTCCAGTTTCTAATGAAGAAAATAAGTCAGTATTCCAGCTTTTCTCTGATATATTACAAATTTGCAATTATTAAAATAAAATAATTAGTTGAATGTCAGTTGGGGAATTGTGGCATCACTTTCTCAAGATGGGAATAGTGGCAGTGAATGAAAATGGAAAAAATAGCTGGGTGTTAGTCGGTTACCTAAAAAGCGCCAAAATGAATAAGTCAAATTTTTTAACCACTGAAAATTATATCTTGCTGCTGTGAGGCATAACTTTAAGGCAATAAAGAGTGGCTGTTTATTAGCAAGCTATACTGTAATGACCTAGGGTATATGTCAAAAACAGCTTTTGAAGAGATTACACCAACATCTTCACGTGAGTGAAAATTACTCATTTTTGTTTAATTTGAGATCAACCATTCACAAATTTTGCTGGAATAACAGTGATTTAGTCTGCTAAGAAAATGTGGTGATTAGTGGTGAAAGGATTAACCCTTATAGCGCTGGAAGCGACTATCTGACTTTTGTAGACGTCAGATTCCGACGACCAAAGTCAATCCACGCGCTGTAAGAGTAAAAATCTTTATAATGGCCGTAGACGCATAAAAAAGGTATTCAAATGAATCAGAAAGAACTGACTAAGACATTTAGGATGATTTCAAAATAAAAAACCCTTTTTTACAAAAAAAATTCAGCGCTTTAAGGGTTGAAATGGTTAACTATATAAGCATGGAAACTTTACTCTGAAGGAGAAATCTATCTCTGTGAGTGTGACCTTCATCGGGTTCTTCTCAGAGCTGGCTGGCTCTCTGCTATCACAGCTCATGCTATTGTGCTGATGCTCTGAACCATTCTCCAAATCACTGAAAAAACGACATTTGATCAGTGTCTTACACGAAAGAAAAAATGATCAGCAAGAATTGTTTAGAGTAAAAATATTATGTGGCGAAAGATTAATTTAAAACAAGATACTTCACACGTAAATTACATGTAAACATACATATATTAGATACAGAGTTTGAAAAGTAATTGTGAAGATCACAGACAAGCAGGCCATTAATTTACTATCCATTCTGGGCTAACATTCCGGATGTGTATTAATATATCATTGTTTTTTATTAATTACATGTGTATCTGCTCTGTCTATATAAGTATAATAATGTACCCAAAATAATACTCAATGAGACATTATCTATTTAGCAATTTAAAAACTGACATAATACCTTCTAAGGAGAGCACCCCTTGGAGTCCTTACACTGTTACTCTGCATAAACAACAGATAATGTATACATATATGATATGACAACCACTCAAAAGGATTTGAATACCCTTAATATTCAATACAATGTAATCAGTATTACAAAATAAAGGTACTAAAAGTCATGTGCGGTCCACCAACCCGAGGGATTGATGAGGGCTAGCCCAAGCAAAAGTTGTTTTACCAGCCATATATTAACCCTTACAGCGCGCGGATGGACTTTAGTCATCAGAATCTGACGTCTGTAGACATTCTGATGACTAAAGTCGATCCCCGCACTGTAAGAGGTAAAATATTTATAATGGCCGTACACCCATAATATAGGTATTCAAACGAATCAGAAAGAGCTGACGAAGGCATTTCTGATGATTTCAAATTGAAAAAAATCCTTTGGCTGGATGTTTTTTACAAATGTATTCAGCGATTTAAAGGCTAGTCAAAGCAAAAATTGTTCTACCAGCCAGATATTAACCCCCAGAGCTCTGAACAGTTCAATATAAAATTTAAGTCATTTGAAGTGGTCTTTCGCCACCATGTTGCAGTTTCAGACTGAAAATTAATCTGATTTGTGAAATTTAACTCCCAGCAAATATCAATCAGTGTTTCCCAGATAAAGACATATTTTATAAGACACATTACTATCAACTGCTCACACAGGTGTTGATAAAACTAATAGCTAACTGTAGACAACATCAGTTCTCTAGGAGTAAGATTAAAATTATTTTTTAGTTGCAGATTATACTACATGTGAATAATTTGTTTGAATACAGACCCCAATTGGAAATGATCTGTGCTTCTTCAAGGCTCCTTTCAGATGGAAGGCTGCAAAACATCCTGCGCAATAATCCTCAGCACACTCCTGACAAGTCTACAACCAAACAGACATTAATCCTCAGCAGATTCCTGACAAGTCTACAACCAAATAGACAATAATCCTTAGCACATTCCTGACAAGTCTACAACCAAACAGACAATAATCCTCGGCACATTCCTCACAAGTCTACAACCAAACAGACAATAATCCTTAGCACATCTCTAACAAGTCTACAACCAAACAGACAATAATCCTCAGCACATTCCTCACAAGTCTACAACCAAACAGACAATAATCCTCAGCACACTCCTCACAAGTCTACAACCAAACAGACAATAATCCTTAGCACATTTCTAACAAGTTTACCATCTGGCATTTTTACCACTGGCATTTTTACCATCTGACATTTTTACCACTGGCATTTTTCCCCGATGACATTTTTACCACTGGTATTTTTACTATCTGAAATTTTTACCACTGGCATTTTTACTGTCTGGCATATTTACCACTGGCATTATTACCTTCTGCCATTTTTACCAATGGTATTTCTACCAATGGCAATCTTATTTTTAGCGCACACCGTCACATGTTATCAAATTATTAGGGTAATCATGTTCTTGGTAGCAACACCCTTCACAAGTGCACAATGGTGTGCACTTCAAATTATTCTTGTAACCATTTACAGTCCTCTGCATGCTACAGTGTGTGAGCTCATAACATGCTTTTTCAGCTTGCTGAGAGGAGCTCCTTCTGGCTTCCAGTCACGGCCACTCTTCTGCCAACCCCAGTCAGCAGGACTAGGTAGCCTGGTCATTTTGAATGGCTTTCCCCCACACATGTCCAGCCTGATATGCAGCACGTAAAGTGTGCTGCCAAAGAGCAGCTGAAGTTGGAGGTATATTTTCCAGTGTTCTGGATAGTCTACAAAAAAGATGTTGTCTTGCTTCATCAACTGTTCTAAATTCACTTGTTCTATCATACCAAAGGACCACAAATTTTCAATGAGTGGCATTATGTCTTCAGATACATTCACGGGAGAGGACGCCAGTTCTAAGAATGCGTCCGTTAGTTCAGGAAGCACTTCCCACACGTGCCATTCAGATTTTTTGCCTCTGCCAGAGAAGAATGAAATCACATCACACCCGGTAAAGGCATGGAAGAACAACAATGGCCTTGACCTGTGTTCACCTAACTCCAAACGCAATCAAGAACTCATCCACTGGGATATTTCACACATGAGATATTGCCAACACCACAACATCTGTGTCTATTGTTCTTATCATTAAATTCTTATGCCCATGCTCAGCTGCATGTAATACATGAAGTAGCATAGGTGTATCTGCCTCTTCATGTGAGCAGGACTCTAATTCTGTACTATCACATGAAGAAATGACAGCTTCACCAGAGGTACAGTACACTGCTTTACCTCGACCTGGATATCCGGACTTGCTGCACCATAATACCGAAAAGCTCCTCTTTGTTCTTGTAGTCTCGCATAAAAAATGTCCTGGTTTCCTGGTATTTGTATATCTAGAAAAACTTTTCTTTGCGTCCCAACAATTGACTCGCGGCAGCCAAGCAAATCTGCCTTTGCTCCTGAGCGCATCCAGTCTTGCTTAGCCAACGATGGGGCCAGGGCTGATTTTCATGCTTGAAAAACTCTTCCATATTCCCGTCACGCAACTGACAAGCAATGTACAGTCTCAGGAACAAGGCGCAATCATCTTTGAGTGATGTTACTTTGCTTGTTTGCTCAAGTTGAACATTGTCTTTTGAAAATGGATAGAATCATTGATGGGAATCTTTCTCTGACAAATACATCAACAACATTATTATTCATTCCCTATATCTTCAAAGACACATACAAGAGCCATCACTAGTTTTTTTGAATGTCATTTGGGTACTGGAAAGTTGTTCATGATGTTTTTGATTAGGTGATATTGGGTCATCAGTTTCAAACTCTCCAATCATACGACAGATTGCCGGTCCTGCAATCATACAGCGTTTCAAAGCAGCTGAGTTCTCAGTCAAACCCACAGCACATTCATCTCCTTTAATCAAAGCATTTATGGGCCTGGTCAAGGGCAATGGCAGAAAAGGGACGATGTCTCTTGTGTGCTACACCACTCAGAAGAGCTCAACTCGTCCATTGGGATGTGGCTTTCAGATATTTTTAATATGCAGCATACAGAAGCAGGTGTGAAGTTGCTGCTGTTGTTTGATGTGCATGTCTCGTACTGGTTAAGTGGGTCACCTTAATGAAAGAATCTGCTACTACACTTGATGCATCACCAGAAGTTGTAATGACATTTGTCAATTCACTTCCGTCTAGCCAATTACCTAGTATTTTGTATGCAATTAGTTCACTGTGCATGCCACCAGCCATTATGAACAGTTTGTCCTCATCATATCTTTCTGTCATAGTCCATTGGATTGCGTGAGTGTTTTCTAGAAATAGTGGAAACAATGACACAGCTGTGACAGGACCATCAAAGTGTGGCTGATTGGAAGCCACCCATACTCTTTGGGTTAAAAACATGATTTTTTTCCCGAGTGGTCATCATTCGTGGGATCATTGTCTGATAAAGAACACCTAAATAATTGCTTACATTGAAATTCCACTCCACTGCCATAATATCAACAAATACTCTTCTAAAATATTCTATACGCCATTTTTACTAATTAACAGCTCTCAAACATATATTAATTAATCAGCTGAGGGTGAAATGTGTACCATAAGACGTGCATGTTTGCTTACATGTAGTTCTGAAAACAAACAATTCCGAGGCTCAGTTTGTACCGGAAATACAAATTCGCCGTGTGGCCGCTAGGGGGCACTTACATAGGTGTTCTATATCAGAAATTGTTCAGTGCTGATCACTTTTTATGCATGCCAAGTTTCAAACTTTTAACCGAAAGTGCAAGATTTTTTGGTTAATAATAATAATCCTCAGCACATTTCTCACAAGTCTACAATCAAACAGACAATAATCCTCAGCACACTCCTGACAAGTCTACAACCAGACAGACAATAATCCTCAGCACATTCCTCACAAGTCTACAACCAAACAGACAATAATCCTCAGCACATTCCTCACAAGTCTACAACCAAACAGACAATAATCCTCAGCACATTCCTCACAAGTCTACAAACAAAGAGACAATAATCCTCAGCACATTCCTAACAAGTTTACAACCAAACAGACAATAATCCTCAGCACATTTCTCACAAGTCTACAACCAAAACAGACAATAATCCTCAGCACACTCCTCACAAGTCTACAACCAAACAGACAATAATCCTTAGCACATTTCTAACAAGTTTACCATCTGGCATTTATTCATCTGATACTAAGAATTAATTGTGCTGGCAATAAAAGCTTGGGGGAATGAAAATACATAAAGACTGCATGATTAGCAAAAACAACTAGCAGGACCAAAGATCATAAGGAACACTAGCTTACAACATGAGCGCCTTTATCTTCACACTGGCCACATCGCGGACCTTTGATCTTGCTTTCTTTCTTCGTAGACATCCCCCGCTGGGCTATATAACCTATAGTTCCAGGAGCTCTGGATCTCTCTGGCTGAACTGGAATAGTGAGTCACAAAATTTGAATTGAAGAGAGAAAATTTTATTATATCAACGACTGAATTTAGCAACACGATAACAATTGTCTTATATGGCCTGAAAAAAAATCTGACTTTTATGCAAAAGTATATGTATTTAGTTATGTTATGAATTGCTCAACATTAGTTGAGTAAAATAGCCACACACTTGAATAGGATTTTTTGTCAAGCACCCACATCTTTACATGAACTACTTTTATGTGTCAAATGCACAGAATGTATAATATTATTTTTTCTATATTGTAAGTAGGTAACTTTTCTATCACGATACAGCATAACTCGCTCATTTATTGCTTTCCATAAATTAGACATGTTCTTATACAGTACTATAGAATTCAATAAGGGAAGCGCATACTATGACAATAGTGATTTTGTGTGCATTTGTGAACATAACAGAAATGGTCTCACTCCATGTGTCATGAAGCTATGTAAATGTCAGATCAAATGAGAAGACACAGAATTATTGCACGGACCTCTATCAAAAATGTTATATAATCAGTTATCAGGTTTTGTTTTGTAAAGAAATAATCTATCAAGTGAAAATATATTGATCATCAGTTTTGACACACTTTATGTGTTGCTTTTATGAATGCAGTGGTTTCTGGAAAACTACGATCTACTAGTGTGGGTAGAGATGTCACCGAAAAGAGTTGGAGATTCAAGTCAGCAATTGGGTGATCCTTATACCATTCGCAATAACATTAATTTAATGATATTTATTTTCCCATTTCTCGGAGAATCTTTTTATTATTTCCTAATTTAATTTTGAAAACTGTCCACTGTAATTTCAAGGAGAAACATGAGACATCAACCCAATGTTGGGCCAACGTCACAGATGGTTGGCCAACATTGGTCCAACATCGGGTCAATGTCTCATGTTTTCTGGGAAGCTATGATATCTGGATTAATTGATAGTGATGGAACAGATAATCGACAAACACAACATTTGGACAGTGTCTTGTTTTAGTCAGGAGACAAACAAACAAAATGAAGGGAAATCCACCTGCCATAAGCATAAAAACACTCACCAATGGGTTCATCTTTGAGAATTTTCATTTTTCTTGGACGGGCAGACTATAAAGGAAAGCAAATAAAAAATATTTAAAAAAAAATTAAATTTCAAATGATAAAAATACATTATAAACAACACATATTGATGTGATATTATACTACTGTAGTACAATAAATTATTATCAGACAATATTTAATATTAGAAAATTCTGAAAACAATATTATATTTTATAAAAGCCATGTAAAAACATATCAGTAACCAGGTAACAACCACAACAAATATCATCTCATTATAAATGTTACAGTAGTGTTTTCATATTACAGTCAGTAGTGCACTCAGGATCGGATATCTTCTCAGATAGACAACAAACTTATCAGCTCATTTCAGTCACATACAAGATCATTCTCACATCAATATTGGTGCAAATCGATGCCAATAATAATCAATTTTAGTAAGCTCTAAATAAAACAAATTATATACAGAAAATAGCAAAGATGACAAAATCCGAAGCCTTATATTTTTATCAGTAAGTTCACTGGCATGAACTGAATTAGCATCACACCATTTGCAAATTCTGAAGAACCAAGTAAAACAATATTAAAATGTGAAATTTTGAATTCAACTGCCACAGGGTAATTTAAGTATTTACTGTGTACAGTAAAAATAGGGCATTTTTACCCTTCATCAAGTGCAACATAAGCAGGAAGATCTCAGTGGCTACTATTGAGTTATAAATGCACTATGTTTCCAATGCAGGATTTGTTTTGAAAAATATTGTGTAGCGATTTGAAAATACACCCTGGGCCACACTCATTTTGGTAAATCTGTAGCGCATGCTTTTCGTCGATTTCTCCATCAATTATGAACCGATTTCCTTGAAATTTAGCACCGGCAAATTTCAAGTCATATCCTAGCGTCGGTAAACATTTCGCAAAATTATATCAATCAATATTACAAAAGTTAGACTATTTGGCATGTAATACAATTCTAGAATTAGTTTAATGGGTTTAAAGAAGGACGTCACAATTTCAATTTACTACAAGTCAAATGGTCTGACTTTTGAAATACTGCATATAATTTTACGAAATTGTTAGGGATATTAGGACAAAATTTCTTGAAAAACGGTTGATAATTGACGGAGAAATCAACGAGAAAAACGTGCACTACTGGTTAGTTGTGGCCTAGGGTATAAGCTGCATATTAATTGAGTTTTTCCTATCTATAGATATGAAATATTCCACTAATCAATTTCAAGTTTGTTCATGAATTGGCCAAAATTGTGTTGTTTTATGCTATGTGATACAGAACAATTGAACCCTGGATGCATGACTAGATTATAAAGGTTAATAACATCACCTTGCTTTTGGGGTCCTTTGGTTTTGATGGCTTCTGTCCATAAGTTGTCACATCTCCTGCTTCACCTGATTTCCAAAAATTACCCCCTTTTTGTCTAGAAACAAATATAAATCTTGTCAAACAGGCTAGCAGTAAATGTTTAACAACATTACTCAGCTCAGGAAAACACAAAAAATTAGAGAAATTAGTGAAACAACTGTATAAATTTTGTGTTTCAAATTTTTTCAGCAAAAAGGGATTATGAGCAGAAGGGATACACTCCTTGAACATATTGAAGTGCAAAGCTCGGTGGCAACCAAATTAATTTCTATGAAAAATATAAAAAAATTGTTTTATCAAGAGTAACTTACTCTCTTTTCTCCTTCTCTTTTGACATAACCAGCTTTAATTCTTTCAGCCTATCTTCCATATTTCGGCTTTCAACTTGAAGTTGATCTGTTTCTTTAGCATTGATTTGTCTGTGAAAGAAAGATTTGTATTGCACATTAAAAAAATTAACAAAATATCTCTATAATACATAATAATTACTTGATGCTATATTCACAATATAACAATTAACAATATCATAAATTATACTTTACTTGTTTTATGACACAAAAAATGACATATCTAAGGACGGAAAAGGGATTTTTATTTTTACTCATTTAATCTAGAATTTATAACCAGCAAGTCAACCCTTACACTGCTGCATAAAATTTGCAGCATGTATGGTTGCCCGCTAAGTAATATCTGGCAGATTTTAAATAAAAAAATGTTCGATAAACAATTGATGCTAAAAGCCATTAAATTACAAAATCTGTCAGTCAGTCATCTTTAAAACATGTAAAATGCAAATAGAAAGACACTACCAAACGAAACTGAACAAAAATTGAGAAAAAAAATTGTTTTAGAATTTACTGGGCGACCAGCCTTGGTGTATTTGAGCGAGTACAGTCGCCTATAGCAGTGCAAGGGTTAAAACTGTGTAATAATATATCATTCAGCTATGGCATGAAAAAAATGTAAGGATACATACTGGGATCTTAGCCGTGTGGACATGTCTTCTCTCTTTGTCGAAGTGAATGCCATTTTGGGTTTGTAAATCTAAAAATCTAGAAAGAAATACCGAAAATTGTATTACAGCAGAATCTGCTAACTAGTACAGATGTGAGAAGGCGAGACACAACTTCAAGTGAAAAATTTGGGGGTTAAAGGGTTCATGGTCTTCATGATTTATACTATTTCAGCAGTATAAGGGTTCACATATTGAAGCTACACCTTTTTATAGCTTTGTAAAGCACATGATACTGGTACAGCATAACTTGAGCTCACCAACCACTGCTATGAGCGACCACCTGTCATTACCGACCACATTTTGTGTTTCCCAATGTTTTTTGTATTCAAAGTGCACTGAAATGCGCGACCACATGTACAACGCGGCCAAGATTTGTGTGTAACAGGTTCAAAATAGACCTGCCAATGTGCGACCACTAATATCAAAAACGTCGTTAACCCGTTTGAGATATGTAGTCGGTCGCTCAGTGATGAGATTCACTATCATGCTTTTATGTCCTTACTCCTAATCGCGGACCGTCATGTCGACAGAGAGTTTCATCTCCTTAATATCAACTGAGAGTTTTATTTCCTTATTTTTTAATGCCTACCTGCCGAGGACCAACCACTTATGTGAAAATGTTGTTCCCACGTCTGAGATATGTGGTCGGTCCTTAGTGATCAGATTGACCGTCATGCTTTTATGTCCTCACCGCTTATCGCAGACCGACATAGCGACAATCGCTAGAATAAGTTTGATTTTCAGTTGTTCCAAAACTGACTTGCCAATGAGCGACCATTAAATAAATGAGAATAAATGAGAAAAAAAGTCTGATATATACATTATGCCATCGGTGGCTCAGTGATCAGATTCACTGTTAAATGCCTCTATGTCTACCCTGTTATTGCAGACGGTCATACCTAGCAAACACAAGACGTTCACCCAATGTTGGTTCAATGTTGGCACAGTCACTCCATTTACAACTTTGGCCTCCAGGTCTATATGATCGTACGTGATTCTTCATAATGTAACTCAATGGGCAGCCTCATTTACGAAATGACGGGCTAACATTGACTCCCCATTATATTAATAAGTTTCCTTACAAATAGCCACTCCATCTCCGTTTCAAATTAGATCTTTTTTTTTACTTCATTCAACTCTAGACTATACCTCAGGCCACAACTAGCCAGTAGCGCATGTTTTTTGTTAATTTCTCCGTCAATTATCAACCAATTTTTATGAGATTTTGTAAAAATCAGATTTCAGAAAACGAAAATTGTATTACATCGTAACATGTCAAATAGTCTAACTTTTGCAATAATAAATGTAATTTTGCGAAATTTTACCGACGTTAGGATATGACCTGAAAATTGCCTGTGACTGTGCTAAATTTCAAAGAAATTGGTTCATAATTGACGAAGAAATCGACGAAAAGCATGCGCTACAGAATTATCAAAATGAATGTGGCTTAGGGACAGGTATAGTCTAGCCTATTTTGGGAGTAACTGTTATGGCCTATTGTCTATAGTATTGCTAGGTACATCACAAAAATTGTAAAATTGTCCAATAAAATTATACTGACCCTTTTTTCGAAACTGCCCACATGATAAAAGAAATATTTGACTCAATTCCACAGTTTTCACTGAGCAAAAAAAATGCTGTGTTTGATCAAAATCTGAGCTACATTATAAAAACGTCCAAAAGTTGTGACCTCAAATGTTGCAAATGTCAGGAGGGATACAGAATCCAAAACATCACCCAGACACTTCAACATTTTGAAGCAGCTGAAGAAAACTACTGAGATGAACGTTCCTGAGTTTTAGTTTCTAGATGCACAGGGCACCCAACAAGTGCCCCGCAATAATATTCAACAGTAGCAAATATACCATATATGCACATAACAATCAGAAATTTGGGCATAGCCTCAGTCCTCCAATTTTTTTTTTTCTACGAGGGGGTCATGGAAATAGATAAATTTCGATAGATTCTCATCCTTATAACTATGAAACTTCCATTTTTAACCTCTGTGCTCCCCATGAGAAAGTGCAGGGCAGGCCTTCCCCAGGTATCTCAATTCTTCAAGATTCACACATTGTTCTGTCCAAACGGTCTTAATGATGTCCTCCAGAACTTCCTCATGAGGCAGTGGACATGTCTATTTTAGTTTTCTGCATTTTTTTTCAAAAATTCAAAAAATTACTAAAAGGGGCCACAGCATGCCTTTCCCACTTACCTCTTCAAGCACTTGTTGCAACAATTACGAAATTAAAGGCGAGAGCTGGAACCATTTTTCATAATTGTGAGAAATCTAATGATGGGAACCCCTGGAAAAGGTGATAATTTAGTGGCCTTCAAAACAAATATTTTTTTTAACTCTACTATAATGGCTTCATTTCTACAAACAGAACAAACAAACAGAGAAAAATATGTATTTCATTGCAGTGTCTCACAAATTCACATAAATCCTGAAAAAACACGAAAAAAGCACCAAAATCACTTTTTGTGATGTAGGCCTATCTAGTATTGCTATTGGAGTATTGCCGTGAATCACTGTGGGGGCCGTTTATGATTTATCAAGTTTATGGGTAAAAACGAGGAAAACGAAGATGCGGGGAATTAGTGGCGGAACCAGCATAGGGCGTACCCGGCGTACGCCCCCCCCCTTATTGGTGAAAATATTGTATTTTCATGCATTTTTTTGGAACAAAGTGAAGCTAACACCCCTTTTTTCAGCCAAATTGTTGCTTACGCCCCCTCCTCTTGCACATTCTGGATCCGCCACTGGGATTGTCTCTTTCTCATGAGTGATGAGGATTTGAAAAATCTGAGCATCGTAGAACTAAAGATCGAGGATTTGAATCTAAAATCCTAATGCAAAGATCAAGCCCACCGTGGAATTGGCACACAAAGAAAATGGAGAAAAACGAAGACCATTAGTAGAAGACAGCAGGCGCAACATGAAGGATATAGATATGGTAAAAACACGGAAACTAACTTTGACAAAACAAAACCAGCATACCTGAACCCAAAAAATTCAAAACAACCTTAAGTGTATGTATACTAATGCAGACTCATTATTAAATAAAATGGATGAATTAAGAAGAGATATTCAGGCGAAAGACCCAGATATTATAGCAATCACAGAAGTTGAACCAAAAAAATTCAGATTTCCAGTAACAAAGGGGCAAAACAAAGGGGAACATCCCACTGGAGAAAGAGCAGGTAAAGATCATTAAGGATAAACACAAGCTATGGAAAAAAATTATGAAAACTAGGAAAGAAGAAGACCACATTGAAGCATATTGCAAAGCAAGGAATAGAGTCACAAAAATGACAAAAAACGAGAGAAGAAATTTGAGGAAAGTACAGCCATGAATATCAAAGTTAACCCTAAGTTAGCCTGGAAATATATAAAATCCAAATACAATGTAAAGGAAGGAATACCTGAACTAATAAAGGAACCAAACGCCGTTATATTAGAACTTACCAAATCAGACAAGGAGAAAGCAGACACATTGCAATCAAATTTCTGCAGTGCATTCACTAAAGAACCCCAGGGCCCACTACCGGATATTGAGAACAAGCATATAGATCACAAAATCCGCATCCACGAAGATGAAATAGGGAAACTACTGAGTCAACTGAAGATAAACAAGTCATGTGGACCGGATGGATTGCACCCATACTTTCTGAAAACCCTACACCAAGAGCTAAAAACGCCCCAAAATATAATTTTCAATAACACACTGGAAACAGGAGAACTACCTGATAGATGGAAGGAGGCCAATATAAGTGACATATATAAAAAAGGGAAAAAAGATCATCCACTGAACTACAGACCCAACTAGTATAATATGCAAAATAATGGAAAAACTAATAAGAAGTGACATTTAATAAGGCATATGAGGAAGAACAAATTATTCAGTAAGCAACAATATGGCTTCATTGACAAAAGATCAACAACATTGCAACTCCTAAAAATAATAGATGACTGGACTTTGGCAGTTGAACAAAGATATGAAATAAATGCGGTATACCTGGACTTTATGAAGGCATTCGATCAAGTTCCGCATAGGAGAATAATTCACAAAATCAAATCATACGGTATAGACGAGCAAACGGTAAATTGAATAGAAAACTTTCTAAATAATAGAAAACAAAAAGTGATAGTAAACGGGGCTCAGTCGGAATGGAATAACGTAACCAGTGGAATCCCCCAGCGCAGTGTATTGGGCCCGATCCTGTTTGTGCTATATATAAACGATCTCCCAGAAGGAATATAGTAAAATGAAGAAACTAGCAGACAGGAAAAAACTACAAAGAGATCTCGACCGCCTACAAACATGGAGCGACAAGTGGTTATTAAAATTCCATCCTGATAAATGTAAGGTTTTACGTGTGAACAAGAAAATAGAGGAACCGTTAGACTTCTCGTTATCGCCGAATAACATAAAAACACCCTCTTGCGGAAGCAACAACAAAAAAGGACATAGTTACCTTTGATGGCCAGCTGTCATTTGACGAACACATAAATTCTAAAGCAAAAACAGCAAACATGATGGCAGGACTAATCAGGAGATCCTACAAGTTCCTAACAGTAAAAACATTCTTACCCCTATACATGCTATATAAATCCTTGGTGAGGGTACATTTTGACTATGCAACTTCGGTTTGGAGCCCGCATTTACAAAAATACATAGGGGCCTAGATATAATAGAAGGAGTGCAGAGAAGAGCAACAAAATACCTACCAGGGATGAGACAAAAACTATGAAGACAGATTAAAATTATTAGATCTACCAACATTAGCATACAGACGTGAAAGAGCGGACATGATAGAAACATACAAGTTAATAAAGGAACTATAGTCAGATTCACATTAAATTCATCAACCAGGATTATTGAATTTTGCGGATTTCTCAGTCAATTCTCAACCAATTTTCATGAAATTTCACACACACTATTTTCTATTCATGTCGTAACTACCCTGAACATTTCGCGAAGTTTTGATAAGTATTGTAGAAGTTAGACCATTTGATATGTAATAAAATTCTGAGACGAAGCTAATGGCTTTATAGAGGGCAACATTTTTATTTATTTACTACATGTCAAATGGTCTAACTTTTAAAATACTTATCAAAACTCCGCGAAACTTTCAGGGTAGTCACGACATGAATGGAAAATAGTGTGTGTAAAATTTCATGAAAATTGATTGAGAATTGACGGGGTAATCGGCGAAATTCATCCACCACGGTGAATGTGAATCGTGGTATATATGATCCAGAAGTAGCCCCTAAATTAGAATTAATGAAGAAACGGGAACACAGGAGACTAAGTCTAAGAGGCCCTAAACTTTTTAAGGTCAGAGCAAATAAGAATATACGACTAAAAGCCTTTCCAAGCAGAATAGCAAAACCCTGGAATTCCCTACCAAAGGAAGTAGTGGAGGCACCAACACTAAACACATTCAAAAGGAGGCTGGACAAATCATGGAAGAATCAAGAAATTTTATACAATTATAAAGCGACACTAAATGTAGGAACCGGGAGCTGAAAACTAAACAAATTAGAAGACCATTATGGTGATGTGGTCCTAGAAGAACGAGAGGACTTGTGACCATTAGGGTCTACTACATAGAATTAGTAAGACAGTCATAGTAAGTAAGTAAGAAAAAACGAGGAATTTGGGAGATGAAATGCTCATTGTTTTATCAATTCATGACCTCATTATAATCATAAAAAGCCAGGTCACGTGTGTCAACTTTTGTGTCAATTGTGAGGATGAAAAGTGAGGATTTTGAAAATGTGAGGAAAATGAGGATTTTGAAAATCATGCGAGGTCCGAGGAGCACACTCTCACATTATTAATATTTAGTTCACATTTATATGAATCTATAGTCTATAACGTTAGATCTAATCTTGTCATACTTCATATTAATCAATTAGTTTTCTTTTTTCAAAATTATTCAGTTCTAGGCCTATAGGCTATACTAAGCTAGGGCCTAGACGTCTAGGCCCTAGACTAGTCCATGTAGTCTAGATCCACGAATGACGAAATGAATTTTTCAACTTCTTTGACAAATTTTGGCGCCGGGTTGTGAGGAAACTTTAGCAAAGTTAGGAGACGTGGTTGAGTCTATAAAAATAACAAATAGTCTACCTATTAAGTATTAGTAATACATAATAATGTGTTGCTGGTGTATTACTCTATTGATGAGATTTAAGGTCTAATATTGATCACAAACATGCCATCTGTTTGTAAATGTTTACCTCGACGACAAGAATGTCAGACAAATCTCGTCTAATTCTCACACTCAAATTCTTATGAAGGTAATGTCCATCAATCATTCACTTCCATGTTCAAGAGTAACGTTACAGGTAGGCTATCAATATCGAACACGAATATTTTATAGGACACATGACAAGCTCCATACAGGCCAATTCACAGTAACAAAAAAATAATAGTAAAAAATAACAATAATATTCCAGCTTTCCAAGCCTAATTAGACAGAGCACTGTCAGTGCGGTACATCTTTTACACAAAACCAACCGATAGCGGCCGAAACCGACCATTAAAAGGCATATATATTGGGATTTGTGGACTAATGGGGGGATGTAGCACAGTCTAATGGGTATAATAAGAATACATATAAATATATTTTATTCGTATTTTCAAAAAAAAAAAAAATTTAAAGCAAGGAAAGTGGAGAATGTCTGTCGCGTCAATCCAAACACCTTACCGACGCCTGTCAAGCACCCAATAACTCATAATTATTTTGTGTGTTTGATAGGTTATATAATTGACCGGAATGTCTTTGAAAGACAACATCGTTAATGTTATGTATGCATCATTGTTATTTTGACACTAATAAAAATATTATCATCATATCAATCATTATAATCAACTGATAATAAACAGTTATATCAATATAAACTGTTATATAAATCATCAGAAATGCATAATATAGAACTATATCTAATGCATATTTACAATCAACTAAACAGGGTTATAAGAATAGGCCTAACGTTACTTCACAAGTATTATAAATGGTGACATCAAGTTTCATCAAATGACATCAAATACATAAATAAAAATACTTCTATGTAATTGTCATTCAGTTTAGCACTTTTATTATGACAATAGTAAAAAAATTAACAGTACTAAAATAATTAATTCGTATTGTGATAGGCCCTATCCTAACGGGATATACACATAGTTCACAAGTAGACTATGGTGCCTATAAATTATTCACAACCATTGTTATCAATTGTCAAATGTCAATTGTCTTTTTATTGTTTGTTTATGATTTCGGTACTTTGCTTTTGACAGTGGTAGTACGAGCATTTCTTTTCCTTTTTCGTTGTTCAGGTTTTTTGCTACCATTAGGGGGCACAACCACACCCAGGAGTCCATCACTTGATAAGATCGTGTTCTGTGCTACACAACAACGGAATAGTATGTTTTAGGAATCTGTTAATGTTTTTTTTGTTCATGTGATTTGTTGTCCCACACAAACGGTTGTAGTTCGAATTTTTTGTACACCTTTGCTAATTGATAATTGCCCATGGCTATCTTGCTGGCTTACCACTTCTGCCACATTTAACACATTTTGCTGTCTGATGTCTAAGGTGACAGGGTCGCTGGCATAGCACATGCCTTTAGGGCCCAAAATCTGCTGTATTATCCTTTGTCTGTCAGCCATGGAGCAACCGACTGTGTCCCACAAATGTCTCTGAATGTTTTCTTTCAGATGCCTAGTGCATGTTAGTCTTTTTAAATTGGGGAATGCCTCGTCTATAGCTTTTGACTGGGCCTTATCATCATCACTGCCGAATATTGGGGAACTTGGTGCATCTAATAATTGACCGCGTAAATGTTGAAAAAATGGAGTAGGGAGGCAAAGTCTGAGTTGCCATGGAGAAACATAGGACTTATAAAAGTCGCACAAAACATAACAAGATAGTATGAGCCTTAGTCACACCAGTACTTATCATAATTATATACATTTTGTGACAAGCCGCAAGCAAGATGGTATGAGCCTGTGAGGTTAATTTTATTATCTAGAATTACTGAGATCAATCGTGTACATCATATTCGTGTTATAATATTTTATAACTCGATATAAAAAACCCTCATATTCTTGTTATAATTTATGCTTAAATACTGTTTTTCTGAAAGGGTGCCGTTGTGTGTTTTGTAATATCACTTGCTAGCGACTTTGCGGGAGTGTTGTCATGGGTGAAGGATTACCGCTGCAGCACGATTAACATGTGACGTTCGTATCAGTGCAAATTAACAACATGCCTACCCGTTTCCAAATGAATAACTTTGCGAGTTTGTATGTTATCATAATATAATTTATATCACTATTTTCAGTAATTAATAAGTTTTCTGGTGATATTTATTACATGCCCGAACGACTAAAATTGAAAAAGTTGAGAATTTGCATTACGATATGGTTATCACACCTGACAACATTGACTTTCCCGATAACTAGTGGTGTAATGCACCTTGTAAAGCCAAGGGTGTTAACTGCACCGCATATAAATATATATATACATAAAAAGCAGATTTAAACATGATTTTACCCTAATAACAAAAAAGTATTCAAGATACAGTAAACATGGTTATATCACCGGAAAGCATTTTTCAGCCACTATAATCTGATATGCGTCCCAAACCTGTGACTAGAATATTAAAGTTGTTATACGTTTAAAACCCTTTTTATATAAGTCATTTTTTTAGCTCACACTAAATTACAACATAGGCAAATACTAGATGAACAAGTGATTCCAATGGCATATCGGCCTTTGAACTACCTTAAAAATTGACAAAGTCATAATTGTCCAACGATTGGTCCCTTTTGCCAATTATTAAAAATGTTTTTTTTCCAGATATCGAAATATGATTTAATTGATACTATCTATTACATATTTCACAGGCATATGGAGGCATATGGCCGATTTAGCTATACGGTAGTCACAATATATTAGTTTAATTGGGTCATTTTTCACAATACAAAATTAATAACGGAATAACCACGTATGTACAAAATAGATTGAAATAAATCGGAAATGATAATCCTCAATTGATTTACTTCTAAAATAGTTAGTTACATCATTAAGTAACGAAGACTGGCCATATAATCAACCGTTTATTTTTGTTTAATTTTTACAGTTCTATATTATTATTAGACAGTCGACAGTTAATAATAAATCAATAAAGAAAACATATTATTTTAGCATTAATTACCGATGGTAACATTTCATCCGAAAAGACATTTTGGAAAAGTCTTGAAAATTATATATAAAAATTTACATTTTTTTATCTTATGTAGGTCTATATCTTCTTGGTAAAAAACTAAAAGAAATAATACTAAATGCACATAAACCAAAAAAAGATCAAAACAACATATCGCCAATAGCACCAACCCCCCATTCAAATAGGGGGTGTTGATAAGATCATAAGCGTCTGATCACACAGTAGCTGCCATCACTCAGTTGTCAAGCGGTTTCTTGTTGGGACAATATTTGAGGGGGGGGGGGTCACTTTGATGACGTAACACTTATTTTAACTCATTAAACATGTGAACTGTAAGCTGTGAACCGACGCTAGGCCCACATCAACCCAACATTGGGCCAACGCTCGACATGTGTAGGGGCATACAACAAGGTTAGTTTAGATTTGAATATAACAGTTTCTTACAATGGACGCTATATTTTGATCTAACGTTATTTATATTTATAAAAATGTCAACACTATGATAATAAAATGGTTCTAGTCAAATACTTTTAAAAATATAGTTCAACATAAGAATTGTCGGGCTCGTTAGACTATTCAGCGGTGAAAGGGTTACAGCTCGGAGCCACCTGGTGAGTAGATGTTCAGGTAGGTGCACGCATAGTAATGTATGTTCTGTGGGTGCACGTGGGTGACACCAAGTGTGGGAAATATAAACTACGGGCGATGTTGTGTTAAAGCCCCGCAATGCAAAATAATTTTGAAAACGTTACACCCTAATTACAAGTTATCATTACGCCATATAGGTCTACTACTATCATAAATATAAATGTATGTTATATTACCTACGTATACGACCATTTTCATACAGAATTGCCAGTTATTTCGTGTTATTTCGCGTTATTCATGGTTATTCATGGTTATTCATGTAATTAAACCTACCGCTGTAGGATCCTGACATCGCTCAGTTAATGTGGCGCTTATCCCCAGATTCCTGGACGCGGGCAGACGGGGATGACCGCCTCGTTTTCATACCGTGGTGACATGCGCACACAGAGCAGTGTGGTGCGGCCTTGTTATTATTCCCGCACTTCAAGCGTAATACTCAGCGACTGCGGACGTGCCGTAGCTCGCTCTCGCTAAGTCCATAGAGACGTGCCGTGCGCGGATGGTTGTGCTTTGCTGTTATCCCATGTTAATCAAATAAACATGACAAGAGAGAAGATAATTTCCTGGTTTGTTTGATACCGTCGACCAGACGGATGAGGAGGATATTTGAGTTTTGATGGTGAGATTGGGCGGAGTCCCACGTCGGCCGTTGTGACCCCATAACGGAATTCCCGGCGTAGGCCTATCACGACATTTTGGTAACTACGACGACCCATCTCGCCATATTGGTGACCCCTGACGACTGATCGTTTACACAACAGTGTTTTCACCTAGACGCCAGTTGAAAACCGCTGTTTTCAAGGATAGTTTCAATAATTTTAGGGGATTTTTTGAAAAAAATCAATAGCATTTTTTTCACAAGGTACGTGAAAGCTGTAGGTCAAAATATATATATGCCAGTTTAAATTAGTCAGAAAAAGTTATCAGACGAGAAGCACGTTTCTTTACTTTGAAAACGGCGTAAATTTCTAAACTTTTGGTCGAAATCCCACGTGTTTGGCGCCTTTTCAAGATGGCGGCCTTGCTGGTTTCTCTAGAAGAATCCAGAAAATTATTCCTCTAGACATAGTCTATCATTTTTTTATCGTAAGAGTTTGTTTAATGCCTTCATCCTACTAATGCCACTGTAGGCGAGTAGGAAGTGGGTATTTTCTGTAACTCATTTTTATCGTTGATTACCATAATTGGGTAACTCGATCTTAAAGTCCACAGACGAAATCTCGTCATTTTTTCACGATTTTTTCTACAAATCGACAGAAATTTTTACTATCGCTTCGAATCGGGTAACCTTTGATAGGTTTAGGGCCAAAATAAATTGTTTCCCTAAATGAATGTCAATAAACGGTCTTATTTGGTCTGTTTAAAAATATTCCCAGGACCGTAGGTCAATATTTTGTACTATTATCATATGTTATTTCAGAGAATGCTGAATATTGTATTTGTATTTGGTAGGTGTGCGCCATCTTGGCCGCTGGTTTCCCTAACTTAGCTCAAAGCCCGCCGTGGGCACCCACGTGTTCCCCCTTAACCGGCATGCATCGGGACAGTGAACCTGTGTCGCCGCATCACATTAGCATAACGTAAGCCGCCATTTTGATTTGGTGGAGATTATTTGTCACGTGTTCCAAATTTTACACGGACAGATTGTAATAAAAAATTTTTTTTAAATTGTTTATAAATTTTCTTTTTCAACACGATTGAGGGAGAAAATGTGTAAATAAGTCGTTTCGAAAACGAAATTCTGCCACTAATTGTGCGAGATTTTTTGTTCACTTTGAAACGCCTTTCGATGTTTGTAATCATGCTATATAGGCTATTCAGCGCCTTATTTGGGCACGCACTAGCTGATGAATATGCTAATGTGAGGCGAGACGGGGATGCTGACTGTATACTATGTACGCACCGCTCAAAGCTTACCGAAACAGACTATAAGCCACATGCTGCCTGCTGCACAGGCTGTGAGCACCGACAATACACCACACACACACCCACCACAGACGACATAACAACAACCGCACCGAACTATCGCTTCGAATCGGGTAACTTTTGATAGGTTTAGGGCCAAAATAAATTGTTTCCCTAAATGAATGTCAATAAACGGTCTTATTTGGTCTGTTTAAAAATATTCCCAGGACCGTAGGTCAATATTTTGTACTATTATCATATGTTATTTCAGAGAATGCTGAATATTGTATTTGTATTTGGTAGGTGTGCGCCATCTTGGCCGCTGGTTTCCCTAACTTAGCTCAAAGCCCGCCGTGGGCACCCACGTGTTCCCCCTTAACCGGCATGCATCGGGACAGTGAACCTGTGTCGCCGCATCACATTAGCATAACGTAAGCCGCCATTTTGATTTGGTGGAGATTATTTGTCACGTGTTCCAAATTTTACACGGACAGATTGTAATAAAAATTTTTTTTTAAATTGTTTATAAATTTTCTTTTTCAACACGATTGAGGGAGAAAATGTGTAAATAAGTCGTTTCGAAAACGAAATTCTGCCACTAATTGTGCGAGATTTTTTGTTCACTTTGAAACGCCTTTCGATGTTTGTAATCGTGCTATATAGGCTATTCAGCGCCTTATTTGGGCACGCACTAGCTGATGAATATGCTAATGTGAGGCGAGACGGGGATGCTGACTGTATACTATGTACGCACCGCTCAAAGCTTACCGAAACAGACTATAAGCCACATGCTGCCTGCTGCACAGGCTGTGAGCACCGACAATACACCACACACACACCCACCACAGACGACATAACAACAACCGCACCGAACTCAGTCGGTTTATACGTCAACCAATGAATCGATGCGAGCGATTGATTCGGACGTTCATGAGAATGATTCGGTGTTGAACGTATCATTATAAAAAGAAAAACGTGGAATGTTCATCACAGATATCATTTTTCAGCGAAATGATATACTTTATCATTTATCAGCATAGACTACTGTCAGTCACGTTTTAGATATTATTCTTAAATTATAAATGTCACTGTTTTTCTTCACAGTCACATTTAGTCTATCAGTTTGAGAACGAAATTTTCTCACGATAGTTATTTATGAAGTTTAAATTTTTTATAAATACAGAAATATTCGATTTGACAGTTGCGCTATTGCGAAACATTGCAAATATTTGAATGTGTTTTTCGATTTGTGTGAAAATTTTTTTTTTTCACCCAGGTCGATTTACAAAATACTATTATCATAGCTTAGCATAGCTTATCACAGTTATATCTGGCATATTGTTTTTATGTACCACTGCGACCTACGGTTTTCACGGTACCATTTTGCATGTGTGTGACTCAGTGAAAATGTTTTATGTCTCATATAGACCTCCAGTTTTCACTTTAATCAATACATACCTTTTGTGAATTTGTGAACAGCACTTAGGTGAAACTTCAACGACGCATATTTCTGCAACTAATCTGCAACCCCCGTTTCTCGCACCATGCGACATAGCATGAACATTTTCTACAGTCTACACTTCTAGCTTCAACATATTACAGACATTTTTCATCTGATTTTCACGGCATTGCACAACCTGTCCGCGCATGGCGCGTCAAAAATAGTTGGCATGTGTTAATACGACATGCCATTTTAAACACATTTGGGATAGACACAGAGCCAATAGGCCAGCTATCCCAGATGCTTCATCTATTAAATAATTTTACAAACACTACTTCATAATGTCAAAGCAGTACGACAGCGAAGGCTTCATGTCAACGCCTCTAGAAGGTGCGGGTGCTAGACCCGAAGATAGCTATCATCCCGACAGTGAAGACAATGAGGTTCGATTCCGAGAAGCGGACGAGGAATATCAACGCCTCAAAGCCGATTTCGCTCGAATTGCTTGGGATAGACGTCTGAATTCCCACTTGAGGAGTGACTCATCAAGGAGTTCTTCACCGCTTGGTAGACAGCCGCAGAAACGTGCTACGAACTTGCCCAAGTTTAGAATCGCAACTTTCTACGCCTCTGATGTGGAGCTCTGGTTTAATCAAATCGAGACGCAATTCGCCCTCCACCAGGTCGATGATGATGACGAGAGGTATAGCCTAATTGCGCTGCACTTTCTGGCGAGATTGCATCAGACGTGAGAGACGTGCTGCTGCAGCCTTTCAGGTCAAACAAATATGACAGCCTGAAAGGAATACTAATTGAGAGGCGAGGATTGACAACACCTGAAAGGGTCAATAAAGTTATCTCTGGCGAGAAGATTGGAAGTGATATTCCCTCGCGTTTCCTGAGGCGTCTGCAGAAGACTGCAGGTTTCGGCACCAAAGCTGTTGTTGGAAAGGCTGTAATTCGGCAAGCGTTCATACGACAGATGCCCCCTTCCATCAGAGCCCATTTGGCGACTCAACCCGACAGTGCCTTCCTCGAAAGTTTGGCCGTTTTGGCTGACAGGGCACTGGCTGCAGAACAAGACGTTGAAGAGAGTAAGCCGGGGGTCGCAGAGATCAAAGTCGACGAGACCAGCAAATTAGTTGGTTTGTTAGAAGATCTATCCAAACGCATCAAGAGATTAGAAACAGTAACAACATCGGAGAGGAAACGAAATAAAGGACGTGGACAAGCAAATAACTACGCTCACGCGCCTGCATTTGCCCCTAATGTACAGGCCTCAGGTTTCGTTAGTAACCAACCTAGTCAGTATAGAGACGCTAAAGATAATGCTCGACCTTTCGTTCCGCCGCCGAATGCACAGGCCACTGAGTTTGTTAATAATTCAAATAATTGTACTAATGCACAACATAATGTTCGACCTTTCGCAGCGCCGCCGCAAAATAATGTCGCACAACCGACCGATACAGCCACTGCACAGGTTTGCTATTACCACCACACTTATGGTGAAAAGGCGCGCTTGTGCAGTGAACCCTGTTCATACTATGTCTCATTAGGTCAGCGCGAAGTAGCGAATATCGCGTTATCTCACTCTAAGTTATTATATGTCGCAGATAAAGGACATAAATGCAGATATTTAATCGACACGGGCGCAGCTGTCAGTGTTCTGCCGAAATCTTGCGCTAACGGGATCTCGGGCGCTGACAGTCTCCCCCTGGTGGCAGCTAATAACAGCACTATAAAGACTTACGGCAATTGTAAACGCGTCGTCGATGTCGGCTTAAAGCGCGAATATCCGTGGACATTCATAGTGGCAGATGTGCAGCAACCCATAATCGGGGCTGATTTTTTAATCCACTACAATTTGCTCGTAGACTTGAGAAGCAGATGTCTTCGAGACATGCGTACAGGCTTAGCCATTGCCGCTTCATTATCTTCGATTAAACCTCTGTCATTAAACAGAGTTGATACAGTTCTAAATGAATATACTAAACTCCTCGGCCAGTTCCCGGAACTGACACGCCCTACGACAAAGGGTGAGCCCGTCAAACACGGCATAACTCACAAGATTGTGACTAAAGGTCACCCGGTTTTTGCTCGACCACGACGTTTGGCTCCCGATAAGCTGGTCACCGCCAAACGTGAGTTTGACGATATGATTAAATTAGGGGTCATTGAACCCAGTGACAGCGAGTGGTCCTCAGCGCTTCACATGGTGCTAAAGAAAAACGGTGATTGGAGACCATGCGGGGACTACCGTAGTTTGAATGCACAGACCGTACCGGACCGTTATCCGATTCCGCATATTCAAGATTTCACGCAGCGGTTAGCCGGATCGAAAATTTTTTCGAAGATAGACTTAGTCAGGGCTTATTACCAAATTCCGGTGGAACCGTCCGACGTACACAAGACTGCTGTTACCACACCTTTTGGCTTGTTTAATTTCACCAGAACCCCATTTGGTCTGAGAAATTCCGGTCAAACGTTTCAGCGATTTATAGACCACGTGACACGCGGACTTGATTTCGTTTTTGTTTATTTGATCTTTTTACTCGACTATCGGAGTACGGAATCATCATTGGTCCTGAAAAGTGTCAGTTCGGAACATCTGAATTAAGTTTCTTAGGTTATCACGTTTGCGCCGAAGGCATTTCGCCGTTACCTAGCGCCGTTGACGCGATCGTTAATTTTAATAAACCCGAAAAGCAACGAGCATTGCGTAGGTATCTGGGAATGGTGAATTATTACCACCGTTTCATACCGCATTGCGCCGCGAAGCTGACGCCACTCAATGATCCACTGACTTCTGCCAACGAAGGCCATACCAGATTGTCACCGAAATCAAATTTCGATTTGAAGTGGAATAAAGAAGCAGAGTCAGCATTTTCCGAGTCCAAACAGATTTTGGCAAACGCTACGCTTCTGGTGCACCCAGATTCTACGGCCCAGCTTAACATCACTGTGACGCTAGTGATGTCGCCGTCGGTGGCGTTTTGCAGCAATTTTTAAACGGTATGTGGCAGCCGCTTTCGTTTTTCAGCAAGCTGAACCCAGCAGAGACACGCTATAGCGCGTTCGATCGTGAACTTTTGGCAGTATACGCTACAATTAAACATTTCAGACACAATTTAGAAGGACGAAATTTTTTTGTTAATACTGATCACAAACCGTTAACATTCGTAATGTCATCCGTGACTGAGCGCGCATTCCTACGATAAACACGTCATTTAGCGTTCATCGCTGAATTCACCACCGATATTAGATACGTAAAAGGAGAGACAAATTTCGTCGCTGATGCGCTGTCACGACCATCAGTGTCAGCGATACACGATGGCCCAGTAATAGACTATAAAGAGTTAAGTCTCGATCAAGCTAATGACGCGGAATTTACACGTTTGAGACATTCGACTACATCCACTATGAATTTCAAACTATTGACATCGTTTGATAATCAATTGATCTGGTGTGATGTGTCCACGGGACACAACCGGCCGTGCCTTACCGCGAAATTTCGCAGAAAAGTTTTTTCAAACTTGCACGGTTTAGGCCATCCATCGCATAGAGCCACCAGACCTTTGATTAATACCCGATTTGTATGGCACGGCATGAATATAGATATTGCTAGATGGTGTCGTACCTGTAAGGGTTGCCAGACCGCTAAAGTTTCACGTCATAACACTCCTGTTTTCGGAAAGTTCACTGAACCTACCGAGCGATTCGATCATGTCCACGTGGACATAGTCGGACCTTTACCTTATGCCGATGGTTTTAGATATCTACTGACTTGCGTCGACCGTTTTACACGTTGGCCCGAAGCTATACCTATGGTAGATATCACAACCGAAACGGTCGCCGATGCCTTCTTCAGCGGGTGGATAGCACGTGATGGTACCCCTGCCACTATCACCACTGATAGGGGCGCTCAATTCGAGTCCAAATTGTGGGATAATTTATGTAACTAATTCGGGATTATTCGGAATCGTACCACGAGTTATCACCCTCAGTCGAATGGCATGGTCGAGCGTTTCCACCGTCAATTGAAAGCCGCCATCATGGCGCACGAGTCACCGAATCCGTGGACTATCACGTTACCTGCCGTGCTGTTAGGAGTTCATTCAGCCGTGAAAGAGAGACTGGGCAGGTCAGCTGCTGAGATGATTTACGGGACAACCCTTAGACTCCCAGGAGAGTTTACTAAACAGTACAACGTCGACGCTAACACTGATTTGGAGAATTATTCAGACAAGCTACGCGTGGCCATGTCGCGTCTCCGTCTATGTCCGCCACGTGACACACAACAACACAACATTTTCCAATTCAAGGAAATCGCTACATGTACTCATGTATTCTTGCGCCGAATAGCAATTGCACCGCCTCTGACCGCCCCTTACGACGGACCATACAAGGTCGTCGCGAGGAGTGGCAGAGTAATGAAAATCCTAGTTAAAGGCAAGGTTGAGACGGTCTCCTTAGATCGCGTTAAACCCGCTCACATGGAGTGCGAGCCTACAACAGGTACGACAATACAGCGTAAACCGCCAAGCAAACTACGGAAGTCGACGGCTACCAGGACATCTAGTAAGAATCCACAGGGTCCACCTAGACCTGGTAGTGCGGACACTCCGACGTCCAACGGGATGAGAGTCAACACAAAAAAGTCGACGGCAGTCAGAAGCAATAAAAAATCGGCCACAGTCCCAAAGCAAATAGATGTTAAAGTCAACTTGTCTAACAGAGACAATACTTACGTAGCGCCGCATTCGCGAGCCCCTGCCGCGTCTTGCGCTAACGGGAACAGCGGTGGCTTACGAACGTATTCCCGCATACCTTTACGGGGTAAAACCCCGGGTGCTGCTGAGGCCATATTCGACTCGACAAAAAGCAAACATGCGAATATCACTAATCGCGAAAAAATTTCGACCGAACAAACAGTGCGAAAAACTAGAGTCGGACGAATAATCCAGACTCCTGCTCGATTCGTGCAGATGGTTCACGCCATAGTCGCGCCTAATGACGTCTATGGCCGGCCCAACCGCATGTTGTTAAATTGTAAATGAATATGCCAGGCCTGGCAGAATTGTGTACAGATATATAAATGTAAAGACATTTTCCTTTAGCAAGCTCATTGCTAAAGCATTAATAGCAATTCTGTTAATTAAATGAATGGGTTGATCGCAGCTTGCAGCACATGAATAATATATAAAGGACAGTTGGTGTTAAGAGGATAGGACAATTCACGTATAATGCTGCGCTTTCAACTGCCCACAATGTAACCACACTCGCTATATTTTTTTAAAGAAAACTATGCTTAGTATAAGCGGTTACATATTTGACAACCCCGCTACTTGCACAAAGCAGTCTCCTACACGTCAGTTTGGTCCTACGTTGTCACTCAGCCGGGGGTAACGTAGGATCCTGACATCGCTCAGTTAATGTGGCGCTTATCCCCAGATTCCTGGACGGGGGCGGACGGGGATGACCGCCTCGTTTCCATACCGTGGTGACGTGCGCACACAGAGCAGTGTGGTGCGGCCTTGGTATTATTCCCGCACTTCAAGCGTAATACTCAGCGACTGCGGACGTGCTGTAGCTGGCTCTCGCTAAGTCCATAGAGACGTGCCGTGCGCGGATGGTTGTGCTTTGCTGTTATCGCATGTTAATCAAATAAACATGACAAGAGAGAAGAGAGTTTCCTGGTTTGTTTGATACCGTCGACCAGACGGATGAGGAGGATATTTGAGTTTTGATGGTGAGATTGGGCGGAGTCCCTCGTCGGCCGTTGTGACCCCATAACGGAATTCCCGGCGTAGGCCTATCACGACATTTTGGTAACTACGACGACCCATCTCGCCATACCGCCTATATAGTATTGAAACACCCGAGTTGGGGTATGATGTACGTTATAACTATATGTAGCTATATACAGTAATTTAATTGGTTCTCATTTAAAACATACAAAGTAATATTATCTCTTAACCAGGGGTCTGGCCGGACGAATGGTTGCTAACTGGTGGCTTCGTAGTAGGCTACGAAGCACCAGCATGTATTCGTACGGAAGCTCATCAGAGTAAATTATATCCACTTTTTAACTGTTTTCTAATTTTTGTCTCACAGGTAGGCCGACAGTAGGCTAGCCTATGCTAGTATTTTAGTTGTATAAGAAGGATTGGAAAATAACTCCATAATTACGTCGTGGGAAGAATTACACGTGTCACGTCGCTTTGCTACTCAAGTCTTCACGCAAGCGGTTTATTATTATAATATATCACTAGGCTATAACATAGGCCTAAAAATATAATTGTACGCCCTTGCTTCTCTTCTGTAGAAGACAGCAGGCGCAACATGGAGGATATAGATATGGTAAAAACACGGAAACTAACTTTGACAAAACAAAACCAGCATACCTCAACCCAAAAAATTCAAAACCACCTCAAGTGTATGTATACTAATGCAGACTCATTAATAAACAAAATGGATGAATTAAGAAGATATATTCAGGCGAAAGACCCAGATATGATAGCAATCACAGAAATTAAACCAAAAAAATTCAGATTTCCAATAACAAAGGCAGAAATTAATATTCAAGGGTATGAAACCCACACGAACGACTTAGGAACGAAGAAAGGAAGAGAAATTTTAATTTATGTGAAAAACAACTTGGAGAGCAATGAAATTGTATTTAAAACTGAATTTCAAGAATCATTATGGATAACCATCAAAATGAACCGCAATGATAAACCACTCTTTGGATGCATTTACAGAAGTGAGAGTCTTCCAGAAAAAAACAATGACGCATTGTGTGCACTACTGAGAGAAACTTGTATAGTAGGAAACAATAACAAGAAATTTGATCAATGCATCACAGTGGGGGACTTTAACTACAAAGATATAAATTGGAATAGCTTATCTACGCCATCAAAGAATATGGAACAAAAAGAGGACAAATTCCTAGAAACAGTTAAAGATACATATCTATATCAGCATGTTGACAAACCGACTAGGGGTAGAGGATCAGATATACCATCACTAATAGACCTCATTTTTACGAGAGAAGAAGGTAATGAGACCAATATCTCATACAACAGCCCATACGGTAAAGGGGACCATAGTGTACTCGAGTTCAGCTTTATGCTTTTGCTATTATAACCCTAAGTCGAGAAAGATTAAAAAACTATGTACCACAAAGGTAACTATGAAGATATAAGGGCAGCACTAAAGAAAGTAGACTGGAAAAAAACCTTGGAAGATAAAAATACTAACGAGCAATGGGAAGCATTCTGCGGCATAATAAAGAGCTTGGAGAAGGAATACATACCAACTCACGAAATAACGCTGGGCAAAACAAAGGGGAACATCCCACTGGAGAAAGAGCAGGTAAAGATCATTAAGGATAAACACAAGCTATGGAAAAAAATTATGAAAACTAGGAATGAAGAAGACCACAAAGCATATTGCAAAGCAAGGAATAGAGTCACAAAAATGACAAAAAACGAGAGAAGAAATTTGAGGAAAGTACAGCCATGAATATCAAAGTTAACCCTAAGTTAGCCTGGAAATATATAAAATCCAAATACAATGTAAAGGAAGGAATACCTGAACTAATAAAGGAACCAAACGCCGTTATATTAGAACTTACCAAATCAGACAAGGAGAAAGCAGACACATTGCAATCAAATTTCTGCAGTGTATTCACTAAAGAACCTCAGGGCCCACTACCGGATATTGAGAACAAGCATATAGAGCACAAAATGCACAAAATCCGCATTCACGAAGACGAAATAGGGAAACTACTGAGTCAACTGAAGATAAACAAGTCATGTGGACCGGATGGATTGCACCCATACTTTCTGAAAACCCTACACCAAGAGCTAAAAACGCCCCTAAATATAATTTTCAATAACACACTGGAAACAGGAGAACTACCTGATAGATGGAAGGAGGCCAATATAAGTGCCATATATAAAAAAGGGAAAAAAGATCATCCACTGAACTACAGACCAGTAAGCCTAGCTAGTATAATATGCAAAATAATGGAAAAACTAATAAGAAGTGAAATAATAAGGCATATGAGGAAGAACAAATTATTCAGTAAGCAACAATTATATGGCTTCATTGACAAAAGATCAACAACATTGCAACTCCTAAAAATAATAGATGACTGGACTTTGTCAGTTGAACAAGGATATTAAATAAATGCTGTATACCTGGACTTGAAGGCATTCGATCAAGTTCTGCATAGGAGACTAATTCACAAAATCAAATCATACGGCATAGACAGCAAACGGTAAATTGGATAGAAAACTTTCTAAATAAAAGAAAACAAAAAGTGATAGTGAACGGGGCTCAGTCGGAATGGAATAACGTAACCAGTGGAATCCCCCGGGGCAGTGCATTGGGCCCGATCCTGTTTGTACTATATATAAACGATCTCCCAGAAGGAATGGAGTCAGAGAT
The DNA here is from genome assembly GCA_964017125.1 of Flabesymbios commensalis. Classification (NCBI taxonomy): domain Eukaryota; kingdom Metazoa; phylum Annelida; class Polychaeta; order Terebellida; family Flabelligeridae; genus Flabesymbios; species Flabesymbios commensalis. The sequence continues at coordinate 55,554,646 of OZ024916.1, read as the reverse complement.
TTTTCTATTTGCAGACGACACAAAGGTATATAGTAAAATAAAGAAACTAGCAGACAGGAAAAAACTACAAAGAGATCTCGACCGCCTACAAACATGGAGCGACAAGTGGTTATTAAAATACCACCCTGATAAATGTAAGGTCTTACATGTGAACAAGAAAATAGAGGAACCGTTAGACTTCTCGTTATCGCCGAATAACAAAAAACACCCTCTCGCGGAAGCAACAACAGAAAAGGACATAGGAGATACCTTTGATGGCCAACTGTCATTTGACGAACACATAAATTCTCAAGTAAAAACAGCAAACATGATGGCAGGACTAATCAGGAGATCCTACAAGTTCCTAACAGTAAAAACATTCTTACCCCTATATAAATTCTTGGTGAGGGTACATTTTGACTATGCAACTTCGGTCTGGAGCCCACATTTACAAAAACACATAGATATAATAGAAGGAGTGCAGAGAAGAGCAACAAAATACCTACCAGGGATGAAAGACAAAAACTATGAAGACAGACTGAAATTATTAGATCTACCAACATTAGCAAACAGACGTGAAAGAGCGGACATGATAGAAACATACAAGTTAATAAAGGAACTATATGATCCAGAAGTAGCCCCTAAATTAGAATTAACAAGACTACATAAGTCCAGGAGCTCCCGCTCCAAATTAGAATTTGATCTAAGCAATTTTGTGTAGGGTTATTAATGTAGTCCTAGGCTAGGTCAAAAATCAAGACGCAAGACAACTAGGTCTAAGAAGCTCAGTCGAAGAGTAAGATAAGAACTAGACAGTCTGTCAGAGATTGCAAACCTCCATTGAAATTAATGATCCTAATCAGTATCTCAGTAATGGTCTACCTATCTGGCACGGTTTACCCGATATCAGGCCTATCGAGGTAACTAATAGCTGATTTACGGTCACTTTGAATTCGATATAAACTAGTTAAAAAATTTAAGGGTGCATCCTCCCCTGAAACTTCAAATTTTGTTTTATAGTAATGGACTAGCATCTAACACAGTTTGCAAAATATTGGGCATGTGAAAGTAGATAATGGCCGATAGGGGGCCATTTTGAATTTGATCGAGTCAGAATTTTTCAAGATGCATCCTGAGCTGAAATCTCACATTTCATTCTGTAGTAATCGTCTAGCCATCTAGCACGGTTTACCAAATATCGGCCATGTGAAAGTGAATAATGGCCAATAGGCGGCCATTTTGAATTTGATCGAGTCTAGATTTTTCAAGATGCATTCTCTCCTGAAATCTCACATTTTGTTTTATAGTAATGATCTAGCCATCTAGCACGGTTTACCAAATAAGGGCCACGTGGAAGTGAATGATGGCCTAAAAGCGGCTATTTTGAATTTGATCAAGTCGAAATTTTCCAAGATGCATCCTCAGCTGAAATCTCACATTTCGTTCTATAGTAATGGTCTAGCCATCTAGCACGGTTTACCAAATATCGGCCATGTGAAAGTGAATAATGGCCGATAGGAGACCATTTTGAATTCGATCAAGTCGAAATTTTTCATGATGCATCCTCTCCTGAAATCTCACATTTTGTTTTATAGTAATGGTCTAGTAGCCATCTAGTTACGAAATAACGGCTATGTGAATGTGGATAATGGCCGATAGGTGGCCATTTTGAATTTGACCGAGTCAATTTTTTTTAAGATGCATCCTCTCCCAAAAATCTCACATTTTGTTTTATAGTAATGGTCCAGCTATCTTACACGGTTTACCAAATATCAGCAATGTGAAAGTAAATAGTGGCCGATAGGCGGCCATTTTAAATTAATTTTTTTTTTGTTTTTTTTAAAGGCATCTTTTCCCGAAACGTCACATTTTGTTTTATAGTGATGGTCTAGCTATCTAGCACGGTTTACCTGATATCAGGCCTATCGAGGTAAATAATGCTGATTGTCGGCCATTTTGAATTCGTAAGTTAAAAAATTTCAGGGTGCATCTTCCCCCGAAAACTCACACTTTGTTTTATAGTAATGGTCTAGCAGTCTACCACGGTTTACCAAATATCGGCCATGTGAAAATGAATAATGGCCGAAAAGGCGGCCATTTTGAACTTGATCAAGTCAAATTTTTTCAAGATGCATCCTCATCTGAAATCTCACATTTGGTTTTATAGTAATGGTCTAGCCATCTAGCACGGTTTACAAAATATCGGCCATGTGAAAATGAATAATGGCCGAAAAGACGGCCATTTGGAATTCTATCGGGTCGAATTTTTTCAAGATGCATCCTCTCCTGAAATCACACATTTTGTTTTAAGTAATGGTCTAGCCATCTAGCACGGTTTACCAAATATCGGCCATGTGAAAATGAATAATGGCCGAAAAGGCGGCCATTTTGAACTTGATCAAGTCAAATTTTTTCAAGATGCATCCTCATCTGAAATCTCACATTTGGTTTTATAGTAATGGTCTAGCCATCTAGCACGGTTTACAAAATATCGGCCATGTGAAAATGAATAATGGCCGAAAAGACGGCCATTTTGAATTTTATCGGGTCGAATTTTTTCAAGATGCATCCTCTCCTGAAATCACACATTTTGTTTTAAGTAATGGTCTAGCCATCTAGCACGGTTTACCAAATAACGGCCATGTGAAAGTGAATAATGACAGATTGGCGGCCATTTTGAACTTGGTCAAATTGATTTTTTTCAAAATGCATCCTCCCCTGAAACCTGACAATTTGTTTGATAGTAATGGTGTAGCTATCTTGAGCGGTTTTCATGATATTCAGCAATATCAGGCCTGTCGAGGTGAATAATGGCCGATAGGCGGCCATTTTGAATTTTATCAATTTGAAATTTTTCAAGATGCATCCTCTCCGGAAACCTGACAATTTGTTTGATAGTAATGGTGTAGCTATCTTGAGCGGTTTTCATGATATTCAGCAATATCAGGCCTGTCGAGGTGAATAATGGCCGATAGGCGGCCATTTTGAATTTTATCAACTTGAAATTTTTCAAGATGCATCCTCTCCCGAAACCTCACAATTTGTTTTATAGTAATGGTGTAGCTATCTTGAGCGTTTTTCATGATATTCCGCAAAATATTTCCGTCGGATTTACAGATGTTATAAATTAGGTCAAAGTGCTGGGTCAACTTCAAGGTCCAAAAACCTGAAAAGGCACAACTAGGGACCTTAGAGAACATGTATGTGCAGTATGACTGTCATCGGCCCAGTACTTTTCGAGATCTGCTCCGAAAACGAAGTGTGCGTCTAAACGTCTAAATAGGTCATAGTTCTGAACCAAAAGTAGGTCAAAGTTCATATACCCCAAAAGGTACAACTAGACCCCCGAGGGGTGTTGTGTGTAAATTTTGAAGACAATCGTACAAGTACTTTCAGAGATATGCTCCGGAAACGAATTGTTTACGGACGGCCCAACGCCGTAACATCATCATTTCTCCTCTGCGACCTTGCGTATTGAATTCAGATTAAAAATATTTTAACCTGTCCATTAGCCTCCTGGAAGTAACCCACATACCAAAAATTGTTATCCTAGCTTATTTTCTTACAAAGTTATAGGCAAAAGAAGAGGTAAAAAAAAAACGGAGGCGGAATCCATAGCTCCCTCCGTCTCACCTACGGTGACGGCGGGAGCTAATGAAGAAACGGGAACACAGGAGACTAAGAGGCCATGACTTTTAACTTTTTAAGGTCAGAGCAAATAAGAATATACGACTAAAATCCTTTCCAAGCAGAATAACAAACCCCTGGAATTCCACACCAAAGGAAGTAGTGGAGGCACCCACACTAAACACATTCAAAAGGAGGCTGGACAAATCATGGAAGAATCAAGAAATTGTATACAATTATAAAGCGACACTAAATGTAGAAACCGGAAAACTTAACAAATTAGGAGACCATAATGGTGATGTGGTCCTAGAAGACCGAGAGGACTTGTGACCACTTCTACATAGTAAGACATATTAAGTAATATTGCAAAATGAAAATAAGAAAAAAACAAGTAGGCCTAATTGGGTTATGCGCTCTGGGACTGAGAGGGCTAACCAATCAAAGGGATTAGAGTGGATGGAATGGAGTGACGCTTGTCTGCCTAAGGTGTTATACGTCATGGTGATTACAAGTCGGGGAGGAGAGGTGGCAATGAAAGTGACACTTAAGAGGCTGAGTGACTATTTAATAAGCGATTTAATAACATTAGGTGTAAAAACGCCATAATATTAAATGTTTGGACCTATCATAATTATAATATATTGTACATGGATGCATATCTGCCATTGTTAATGTAAATATATAATACACATTTGAAATAAATGTGTTATTCCTGAATGTCAGTGTTTATGTTAAGTAAGCCTAACTACACAGTGCACTGTCAGTGTGTATGTTTTCCCCAAACTAGACACAGATGTGTGTCTCAAACTGCCGACAATTTTAACTCACCATGCAGATGTCTGTCTGCACCCCCCCCCTCTATGAGATATTTTGAACGTTCAGTAAAATTAAAACGAGGCTGTCGGCACAAATTGTCAGACAAGGTGCATGGACAGTATATATATATATATATATATATATATACAATATGTACAGCAGGGTTAGCATGGTTAGTTCTGTGAATCACATACATCGACATGGTATTTAATAGAGGTTTTAAGGAAAATAGCTCAACCTCAGATAATATGTTTATTTTACATGGTGACATAGACCTACAGGGAGCTTAATTTTATTAAACAGCCTCTTTATGTCGCCTTTCTTAATTTTAGAAGAGACATGATGTTCAATAAGCTGTTCAATTAGAATATTGGTGGGAAAATAATAAAATTGCGTAATGATATGGATAAGAAAACGAAGTAAAAAAATTGAGTAAATTTGTCCAGAATCCCAACAGATACTTCTTTGGGCGTAAACCAAGTTGGGCGAAATAGCCCAGATATATCTAAGGACTTCCTCAATGGTATGAGTGATTACATATGCAAAACAAGTGGCATTGTAATTAACAATGAGCATCCCTAAAAAGTTGTGGTGAGCTCAACATAGTTGTGGTGAACTTACCGTGTGGCGAGCTCACCTGTATTCAGCTGGAGCCATTAGTGAATCAAGCCGCAGCTGCCACCACTTAGAGGATACAGCCGTGTCCTTCATTCGACTCTCTTGCCAACAGTAGGCCTCAAACGTTTGGCAGTGGCATTGATAATTGCTAATTTATTTGTCTGATAACGCCGTTTACCAATGCAGCAAGGTGAACGAAAATGCAGTAAACGTTTTTTGTTCGCGCCTGGTATTTGATTTGTCAAAAAGTAGCCAAGACTTAAAGAAGTCAACTTTAAACTGTATTATTATAAATATACTGATTGTATTGATATAGTATTATATTTATATCACAGATTAAAAGATGTGACTGTTTCGGGCACGAAAACATTAAAAGTAGCCTATCCCCGTTAGGCCCCTACATATTTTTAGAGCAGTTTATCAAAAACATCCACCACATTCGCTGGAAAAACACTCACTCAAACTTGGAGAGATTGCCACAATACAAAAATTACCCCCCCCCCCCCAACAGGTATTTTTTTCAATAAGTCCTCTGTCAGCCATTTTGTTTTTAATGAATTATTCCTAAAATATCATCAGACTTGAATGCGATCAAACCAACAGTTAAAAAGATATTTCACAGACAACCTGATGGGTGGCTATTTTTTCAAAATGTCCACCGTCAGTGATCTTACTTTTAAGTTATTCATAATATCATCAAATTTCTTCCTAAAAGTTTTTCAGATCATCAGAAATACCCAGAGAACCACCACATGAAATTAAATTGCGATCAAGCTATGGGTTTATAAGATATCGTGCCAACTAAGCTTTTGGGCAGCAATTGTTTAAAAATATCCTCCATCAGCCATATTGTTTTTAATCAATTTTTCCCAAAAGTTAATCAGATCATAAGACATACCCAGAGAACCATCCTATCAAATTTGAATGATATCCATTCACCAGATAATAAGATAATCCGTAAATCGTGCCCACAAGCTTTTCAGGCGGACATCGTCAGGGTTTATTACAGGAATTTTTCAGTGGGTGGGGTCAGCGATGGACCCGCTGCTCGTTTCGCCTCCCATCACACTAATGGAAAGTGCGTGAGGGGGTCAAATACGAGACTTTCTAAGGTAAATTCTGAGACAGCATTTAACCCAGTATTTATATTAGTGGCACTTAGGTACATTTGACAAATTTTGGTTCAGATTTGTAGGGGGTCAGACCCCTCCTCAGAAATCCATCAATTAATTTTTAGTGAGAGATAAATTCCTGATAAGCCCGCCGGCGTGGCGAAGACGGAATAATGCTAAATATTATAAGCATCCCGATACACCTTAATGAAGGGTGAAGACGATGTACCTAATGTATTAAGCATAGTAATGTCAGATAATATACTAATTTTAGTTTATTTGGAATTCTACATATTTTCTGTAAATCCAACATTTTTAAGCACTACCGGCAGTTGAAAGTTTATATCTCTCTCAATGAAATACTGCAGAGTATTCAAAACCTTACTGGAATCGGCCAAACAACCTGAAAACTGTTTTAGTTCAGATCTGGATGTTAGTAAGTTCCAATGACGGACAAGAACATCGGGATTGTGACCAATCACAAGTGGTATCTGTTGTATATCTTCTGCAGCAAATCCACAATCAAGGAGAAATTGAAAATTTATTTCTAGAATGTCCGGATCTTGAACAAGTGCATATTTCAGATGGGAGGTATCTTTCAAAGAAGGTAATTCTTTGAGATTGCAGCGAAGTGCACGGGCCAAGATATGGCGGTTGTTGCTGGGATTACCTATCTTTTTTGTCACCAGGTAAGTCTTGAGCATGCTGATTTTAATATGATCAATCTCTGCGTCTTCCATGTCTTTCATGGCATGTGTAACTGCCTCCATTGAAAACGACAACACTTCAGGACACATTAGGATATCTGATGCAGAAAAACCGAACTGAAGAACATGTGGTACTTTTAGTTTGAGCATTGATAAGCTGTTTTTCACTAATTGTGAAGAACCACTAATAACATTTTCAGGGTACTGTAGATTCTTAGCTAACCATGATATTTTCTCACTAAATTCACTCTGTCTTTTTAAGTGTATTTTCAGCATCTTTACAAACACTTTCTGTGATTGAGACAGTAGCTCTAGTGCAGGGGTCTCTCCTGTTTTTATCACGCCATGCTCCACAAGTTGCTGACAGCGAGAAGTTATGTTTTCAGCAGTTACATTCTTCAAAATATATGTGTTATCTTTGATCGCTTCCAAGGATAATCCATGCTCTAAAAGCACATTCACCTTCTCAGTTGCCTGCTGAGGGTTTCTCAGAAAAATCAACCTTGGATTTTTTTTCAGAATGTTCAGAATTTCCTGTTCACTTTTGCAGCTCAGCACAGAAATCCAGAAATCAGCCACGCTAACATGACCATTAAGTTTGTCTGTGTATTTTTTAATTCTGTGCGCAACATGACTGGTCTCATACCATGTGAACCTCTGAGCTATTTTCAGTAAAGGTGCAGATATGGTTTTCACTTTACAGCTGTTAAGTTTCTCAGCACATTCTACTACTTCTTCATCCGTCAGACACAATGCCTCTGGATATTCCAGCAATTGGTAAAATCTGCACCCAATGTTTTCCAGAAATTGAATTCGTCCAGGGAAAGCCAGGTGAAGGGCTTCTGTGGCAGAACCGTGTGAGGTTGATGTTATATTTAACTTCTGCAATATCTAAAAATCCAAACATAAAAAAATATTATTCACTTTTATGAATCTGTGAGCATGACATTATACTCATAAATCATAAATGAGAATACTTTCTTAGCGGTACAGCTACAGACTACAGAGAAAAAAATTGTCTAAAGCTCCCCTAATCCCAACAATCTTGAGTGAAGTCCTGTGATTGTATATATAAGGAAGAGGTACAGGAACACGTCTATGGTGAGTAAGCTTACAAGGGGGGGTGGAAAAGACAAGATACCCCAGAAACTTATCATACAAACATTTAGCTATATGTTTCTGTAGCCATCTTCTCGGGCTGGCTCATTGGCCTGTGTGCAAATACATAATATAGTGCAATATATACAATATGTGCGGTGTCTGAGTGAGGGAACAGGATGTTAATTCCATTTCAATACATAACAACAGTTCAAAACATCTTTTTTTTTCCATAAATTTGCAAACACGTCAAGTGCAAAATATCCGGTAAACAAATATAGCTAGATTATTAATAATTTTACTGTGCTCTGAGGATAAAAGTTCAACAAATTTATGTACAGATGGTCCAAAAATAACGTTAAATATATTTTGATCTCAAAACTTTCAAACAGAAACAAAAAGTGGTGATCCTAGATGTGTCTGCTGGACAATTTTTCATAGGCTGTACTAAAAAACATTTTTGATTTTGGGCCGTCATCCAATCAATTAATCGCCATAATCAGGGGGGAGAGATACCATCATTATTTTTTTAGTTATCACATTAATGAACAATTTCCCCACACCTGACCTTGATTTTTGTTGAAAAAATTGCTGCAGGTGTTGAATGTTTGAGTTATAAGTGCAATCTGTTAGGCCCTTAGAGCAGTAGCTAAAACAAATGGCGGCAGTGGGGCACCACTGGTACGACAATACCCCTTAGGGCCCAACCCAGCAAACAGCAGATATTGTTTTGATCTTGGCCCACTGTCTTCGACGCTGGCCCAACATCAGTTAGTATCTTGTGTTTCTGGAAAAAAAAGGATGGGAATAAAAGTACTTACGCGATGACTGAAGCCATCCTTGTAGTTTTCAATATCGTCACTTATCTGAACTTCACGTTTCATTGGCAATGTTGAATATCTAGAATGAGATGGTGGGCCACGTGAATGGCAAAATCGTAATATGTGGTATCCACTCCAAGAGCAGCTTATCATATTGCATACTTTATTAGAACATACTTGTTTACGAAAATTTGTCAAGGCACATGTCTTATACATTGTTGATTGCATAAAAAACATCAAATCATCGCAGTGTCATCAGCTTGATGAACTTTTCTGAAACAAAAAAATGATCGTACAAAAATAAGTTTTAAATATAGATTGAAATTCAAAAAATTATGTACAGCCATTTCATCAACATTTGCAGTTAAGACTTGTAAAAAATGAATTTTCAGGATTACAAATGAAATATCGAGATGAACTTCAATCAACACATAACCAGCAATGAAAGATCTACAAATGTTTTGTATGTTTAAATGCCAAATATAGCCTGAGCTGTGACTGTGTCTGCATTCATCAGGTATGTGGGTGACAGTACGGGAAAACAGAGGAGATGCATTTTTAACACTATTTTCTTGTTTTCGGGTCAGTGAAAAACTAAAAGCTACAAATGTGTGAAACTCCCCAACATTCCTGATGTATGTAGAGCCAGTGATTATTCGCAATCGCAAAACACAGACGGAAATCACAGATTAGCAAATTTGAAACGGATTTCCCCAAAATCCAGGAATTTGTGTTTTTAGCAACTTAAAACTAACAAACCTGATCAAATGTAGAGGAATAGTGGTGAATTTGACAAGAATTTAATCAATTGTGTAGTACATGCAAATTTACTTTGTTTGTTTGTTTTTTTTACACAACAATGTTGGGGACCAGAAGAACTGATCACGAAAACTACTAGTTAATAAGGCCCCACCTCTCTGTAAACTCAGGAAGTAAACTAATTAACACCCAGGACGTTTATTACAATCAATAAATTTATTACAATACAAGGAAAGTACAAACGTTTGCAGTTAGCCACATTGACTCAATTAAAACATTTTTGGGTTCTAAGTCATTTTACAGTAATTTTTCATCAGTGAAAGCAGGAAAGGAAAGAAAGCAGAGTTCAGTGTTAGCTGAAACAGAAATTAGTTTGTTTTTTTAAATTAAATCACTTGCTCTATACAGTATGTACAGGTACATGTATTTAAATGTAATCAAGGGTGAACAGGGGTGAATTATAATTGTTTTGTTGGTAGTTCGCAATGTGAAAGATACAAAACAAAAGCTGATAGTCATTTTTAAACACTTTAGGTTGTGGTTAGAGGCTGCAAGATACAACTTGAAGTGGGTAAAAATGTAAATTACTAAAAATTTAAGGGTTAACTCATCGCCTGATAATCACAGCAAAAGTCGATTTTAATCTGTTTTATTATCCAATCAAACCACTGTTATTGGGAATAAAATGACTGTTTAAATATCATGATATGGAAATATTTGGTCCCAAAATATAAAAATACAAATGATACAAATTTGGTGAAAAATATGAATAAATTAATTTAGCAAGATAAAGGTTAATATTTCACCTTCTTATTAAATTGTCTAGATCTATAGAAAACATGTGATACATTCACTTACATCTGATCAAGAAGTTGTATTACTTGACCACCTTGAACATTGGCCCATGACCTGGGATGATGTAATCTGCAAGTTGTAGTGCTGATAGTCTGTGTGATTTCTGTAAAGTAGGATTTTCACTCGAGCTTTCCCACAAACCGCTATCTGATTCGCACTCAAAAAGATCTCCTGCTCAACATTTCCAAATTATGGACTTTTTAGTAGAATACTTATTATACTTAGGCCATGCCTAATTAGCTATAGATTCTATGTGTTTCCCTCTTCAAAACAAAACAGCAATAATATAAGAATAAGAGGAACATTTGAGAATTATGAACTTTCGCATGTGGTTTCGATTGTACAATAAATTTGTTCTACCACAAAAAAACTAAGAGTGCTCTTCTAATTATGCTAATAGTCGGATGAGATTGTACTTTCATGTACCTGCTATGAGAACTGTGCCCAGGGGAGTGTTGTGAACAATCAGACTAACATCACTGCCAGTGTGGCCCGGGGTGGCTATCACTTCTATCCCGTCCTCGATTACATAAGCCTCACCCTAAAAGAAAACAACCGCATCAGCTGAACAAAGGTTAACTCTTACAGCGCGGGGATTGACTTTAGTCTTCAGAATCTGACGTCTGTAGACGTCAGATTCTGACGACTGAAGTCGATCCCCGCACTGTAAGATTAAAAATATTTCTAATGTCCGTAGACCCATAACACAGGTATTCAAATGAATCGGAAAGAGCTGGTTAAGACGTTTATGATGATTTCAAATTGAAATAAACCCTTTGGTCTGAAATGTTTTTATAAAAAAATTTAGTGCTTTAAGGGTTAACCCTTTACCAGCTAAGCATGACTATACTCATTTTTATATGTTTTTTTCGCCGATTACATCAATTGTTAATTTGGGAACAAAATGTGTGTTTAAATATCAAGATTTTCAAATGTTTGTTCTCAAATTAAACAAATCTGAGGAATTTTCACTCATTTGAAGCTGTGGGTCGCAATAGCGAGAAACAACCTGAAGTGGGTGAAAAATTAAATAGAAACCTAGCAGGCAAAGGGTTAATAGATTGAATGATGAAGATGAAGATCTAAAAACAGCTATTGAAATGAGCATGTAATCCAACATTGATCTGCAGTTAAATTTTAAAATGCAACATACTTTACCTGTGAGAGTTTATTATCAATGTAGTGGTCTTTGTGACATATATCGAAGGAGACAATAAACAGAGCTCGAGGGAAGAGATTGAGATTGCCAGTGTGATCTGAATGCCCATGCGTAACAACGACAACATTAATATCTTCAGGAGATAATCCTTGATTGGCAAGACCTGAAATCATAACCTTAAAACATCAACAAACTAGACAGCCAGTCAGAAGCTGCAAAGTAAGTAATCCTGTGGACGTACACTATGTACAAACAGACAGACAAACATACAAACAAAGGAGACATAATCATACCCTGAACCCTCCTGGCGGAGGTTAACCATTAAAGCACTGAATTTTTTTTGTAAAATTCATGGAGACCAAAGGATTCTTTTTATTTTGAAATCATCATAAACATCTTGGATAGCTCTTTCCGATTTATTTGAATACCTATGTTATGGGTCTCCAGCTAGTATAAATATTTTTACTCTTACAGTGCAGGGAGCAACTTTAGTCTTCAGAATCTGAGACGTCTACAGACCTCAGATTCTGACGACTAAAGTCGATCCCCATGCTGTAAGGGTTGACCAAAGAACTTGTCATGCCAATTCATACAAAGAACAATAAAAGTAACAGCCAACAAAACAAGATATTTATAAAATAAAATGAAATTATTATGTCAATTTAAGTACAAAAATACTCTATATAATTATACAAAGTACAAACACACGAAAATGCACATGTGAAACAGTGTTGGGAATAAATATTAATAAAGATCTATGAAAATCCATGTTCTACTTTTCTGTGGTAGACTAGATATAAGAACATAACATCCCCTTGCATATGAAAGGGTGGATATGCCACTTTGCAAAGTGGCAGATACACCCTTTCATATCCAAATCATGAAGGCATTTTATGCGAGCAATCAGCGATGCTTGACCCTAAAAATAAGTAAGGAATAACATTGTGAGTGATGTCAAGCAGATTGATAATCCAATCAACAAAATTCACCTTGCTTAGAAGATGAATAAAAACTAAATAAATTTTACTTGAAGAAACTCTGCCCAATACATTTCATTTTTGACAGCGAAGTAGTAAACATGGTAAAAGCCATCCATACAAAAATAATCACAAATACTGTATTTAACCTAAAAAAGCACTCGACTTTGATTAAAATACCCCTCTGAGGCTACACAGGAGTGGGGGGCTTATTGGAGTTGTTTTTTAATGTCTAGACTTTATCATATATATGTACTATGATCTTGGATTTTTATTTTTAAATCAGGGAGGTGGGCGTTTATTAGAATAAATACAGTAATTATCTCATGTGGTTGAATGAGAGCCTAAACCATTCAGGCGGATATCTAATCAATATGCAAACTAGTATTTGTAACGAGCAAAGACAAAAAATCTGACTGAGGGCAGGGCCCTCTCCCGAAAATGTATGAAAACACAAATGCTCTGTAAGCCATGATAACCCTATTTTTAGATCAACATACTGTAGATCTGGTAATTTTCGCGTGTGTCAATTTTCGCGAATTTGCGATTTTGAGACTTTTCACAAAGTTTAGAATTCACAAATTTTCATTTTTCTTTAGTAGTGCTATTATAATAATAATTTTCGCGCGATTCTTGAATTCACAAATTTGTCCTCCTCGCGAAAATTAAAACCTCGTGAATATTACCAGATCTACAGTATCATGGGAAATAAGTTTGTCAGTGATATTTTTGACCACATAATGTAACAGGTGGTAATGAATTGCAATTTGGGTGTAATAATAATATCTGGGTACTATTATTTCGTTAAAAAACGACAGATAAGTGCCTAAATGTCAGAAATTCGTGAACTGTGTCTGACAAACACTTTCGAACCCGTACTAGATACCTGCAGCTAGATTTTATCTTAACCCTTGTGCTGATAAGACCGTATTTTATATGTTCTCAAGCGAATTTCAGACTAAATAAAATACCAACTAAAATGTGTAGCATATCTTTTGGCAGATGCTTATTAAATCAAGTAATTCAATTTGGGAGATGTCAATTTTTCATAAATAATATTATTTTTCATTCATTTGAAGCTGAGAATTGCATTAGTCATTCCTGCTTCAAAAGAATGAAAAATACTCACAAACAATTCAGCAGCACAAAGATTAATGAATAAATTATCAATTTGTGGCTAAGAAAATTAATCATCTATGTTTAGTACTTTTCAGAAGAGCAGGGCCGTCCCAGGGGTTGCCAGTGTCTATGATGATGTTATGTTCTTTTCCTTGTACCAAGGTTACAGTGCAATCTGCTTTCTGATTCCCTGAAACAACGAAGACATTATTATCAATAATAATACACCAAGAATTTTCATCGGTTGGGCAGTGACCTTCTCTTCAAAAAGTCTGCGATGGGTGGGCTCAGTCGAAGGAGTTTGACAATTTTGGGGCCCTTTGTCCAAAAAAACCAGGCATCCAATCAATCATGGTTCCGCTAATGCTGGGCCAGACAATGATACAAAATAATATTTGCTGTGTTAGGCCCGTAAACCATATAATGATTATATATATAATATTGGCCTAATGCTGGGCCATTGTGTGTGATGCTGCTCTAGCACTAAACCAATATTAACTCCAAGTTTGAAGAATGGTACATGTATAGTAACACCAAAGAGGTTATATATCCATACCCCGCAGACATGTGACGTTTACCAAACGCTGGGTTAATGTTGGCCAACATTAACCTAGCATTGGGTCGACGTTTTGTGTTTGCTGGGTATAACCAGTCATTGTTTACACTAGACCGAGCGCTGTAGTTCGATGTTCATCTCTCGACAAAGAGTTCACAATATAAATCGAGGGACTTTCTTAATATCACAAATTGATAGCCACATTCGCCTAATTATACTCAAAAATGTATATTTTGACTAGCCCGTGCGTTTACGGTTTTGAAATATTGCCGTTGATGTCACGAAAATGAATGTTTATTACACTGTTGTATCTGTCCTCTGCTGATGCAAAATTATAATGTGTTTTGGGAATATTATCAGGGCTCGACACTAGCTGATGTCAGGTAGTAGCCCAAAGGGCCAGTAGCTTCAGACAATTACTGGCCCTTAGCCTTGTCATTCAAGTCCTTAGCGTACACAGTATCAAGGGGGAGTGTAATTTTTTTTGTTGCGCTCAGGGCCAGTATCCCAGGTGATTTACTGGCCCTTAGTGATTTTTACTGGCCTCGGGCCAACTGGCCAGTGTTAGTGTCGATCCCTGATTATGGTGCTTGGCACAATGAAATTTTTCACCGGTGTGTAAGCGATCAAGTAATCATCATACAATTCTAATGATCATCGAATCATGAATGAATGTTTTCTGTCATATAATTGATCTACTAAAGCGTGTGTATTTAAATGGCTCGTGGTCATACTGTGTGACCCAGGTGTGCCTCAAATTGTCTTCCAATTGTGCTTCTAAATATTACCGCAATCTCTCGTATGTATACCATACATGACTTGTTACTCAAGTAGCTAAAGGGACAGCATAATTATGTTGTCAATTTCAAAAAAATAATTAATGTGAAGTGGCAAATAGCTATGTAATCAAAACTGTATGTACTATACAATACTTTATAATACAAATACCCAGCATCTCAAACGGTGTGATCAAAGCCTACTTTAAAAGGCAGCGAAGTTAATTGGCTGGCGAAAGTGAGTGAGTGATCCCTTGCAGCACTGCCCAGCGGCGGACAGCATGAACATGTCGCCAAATGCTAACATCCTTTATGTGTACAATTAGTGTTTGTTTGGTTTATTATAAAAGTTACTAATTTTTTTAAAATTGGATAATATTGAAAAAAAAATGAAATTATGATATGTGGGCTACATATAAAACACAATACCATAATTGATGTCATCCCACGGAGTCACTTTAAAAGCCCTGTCCGACCAGGATTTGAAGATATTAAATGCAGGATAGCTGACATCAGCTGTACCCATCAGAATTGCGCTTCAAAAAAGAGCTATCAGAACTGACCAATAAAAATGCCACTGAACCAGTTCTGATTTTTCAGTTGGCTCATTTATGATTGACACAAAAAATGCCATCTGGAGAAATAGCACACAATCGACTGTGCTTTTCGTACACTTGGTGTATTATAATCAGAAAAGAAACATCATGGTGTTGGATGTTTGTACTTAACCGGTTCCTCTTCACTACCATACAAGAAGAAAATTGGCAACAATGAAGTCTCACAGCACAAATTAAGCAATTACAATTTGATACAACTGGGAATTATTTTTTTTGTATTTAGGATAGCAAGTTATAAACTAGAGCTTAATCTATGAGGTCATAGTTTTGTAAAAGTAGTTTTACTAGGGGGTTTATTCACTTTAATGAATGATTCTCAATCTGGGACTGTGAATTTCTGTTCATCAGTATTATTTAGGCAAGATTAAGTCGAGAGATTGAGTGTCAGTAAAAACTTGATAAGTCAAAATGTGACATTGATGATTCATCACAATGTGACACTAACCGTAGCCATAGGCCTACAGGCTACACTCACTGACATACATGGCATAGCAAGTCTACAAAGGCTAAATCTATACTATATTGTAGACTACAGTTTATACTTCTGCAATGATAGTCAAAGCTGGGGACACTTGACTTGTGCGATGCCAGTCAGTCAGCGTAGCAGAGTCGCTGAGACAGACATTGTCAGTGGCCCAGACAGTCTGTACCGTTGTGCTGACACGCCACAGGCCATGCTGGAATTACAGGCTTACAACGAGTGAATACACACTCCACATACAAATTTGCAAAATTATCTTGTATACTGCACTAAATAATGTTTCGTTTCAATATCAATTATGCTCAAATATATTGTATATTTGCTCTTTTAAATGTTATAGGGAAGGGAGGGGAAAAATACCCTGATCCAATAGAACATGGTGTTGTGACGATCCGTCTTCCAGAATAGAGCTACATTGTAAAGAATCATGTATAATGGTTAGCCACTGCCTAACGTTATCATAAAGAAAAAGGCTCCCTGGCCGACATTTTACCAATGACCGTCAATGGGCAGCAGCGCATTTTCAAACTGAATGACCGTCACGGCAACGTTACAATAGGAAAAGGCTGGCCGCACAAAAAGTCATTTTGATATTTTTTTCATGATTTATGTGAATTTGTAAGACACTGCAATAAAAGGTACATTTTCTCGGTTTGTTTGTTCTTTCACCCAATATTACTGGTAGAAATGAAGCCATCATTGTAGAATTAAAAGTGTGAATTGTTTTGAATGACATTTTTATCACCTTTTCTGGGGGTTCCCATCATAAAATTTCTTGCAATTACAAAAAATGATGCCAGCTCTCGCCTTTAATTTCATAATTGTTGCACTAAATGCTTGAAGAGGGAAGTGGAACAAGCATGCTGTGGCCCCTTCTGATAATTTTTTTACACATGTGCCATTTTATTAATTTTTGTAAGAAAATGCGAAAAATTATACATCAAAATTTTTCTTCTTCCATGACCCCATCGTGGACTTAAAAAAAACTGAGGCCGGAGTTTATGCCTAAATTTCTGATTCTTATGTGCATATGTATATATTTGCTACTGTTACTGCATTGCGGGCACTCGTTGGGTGCCCTGATGTATCTAAAAACTAGAACTCTCAACAGCGAAATCATCTCAGGAGTTTTCTTCAGCGGCTTCAAAAAGTTCGAGTGTCTGGGTGAAATTTTGGATTCTGTATCCCTTTAACGATTTGCAACATTGAAGTGCCATATTTTGAACATTTTTTTATTATTTAGCTCAGATTTTGATCTAGCACAGCATTTTTATTGCTCAGTGAAAACAGTGGAATGTGGTCAAATATTTCTTTTAGCAAGTCAGCAGTAACGAAAAAAAGGCTCAGTCTAATTTTATTGTACAGTTTTAAAATTTATTAAATGTAGGCCTACCTAGCCTAAATGGTTCACAACACCAACAGCACACTATTCAAAAGGCTAAAAAAGATGAACCCCATTTGTGCTGACTCTCAGCAGCGAGTGAGATTGAAAATGGTGCTCACAAATTGTTAGACGGGACGCCTGTCTGACACTTTGCTTGCCATGTTACCTGGTTAAGGCCCTGTCACACCTTGGCAATCACCGTCAACAATCACATAACGCACGGGAAAATATGAAAAATTATTGAAAACGCTGGCGATTGATAGACTCTCATGATCCAGAACGATAGTCTAGCGTGCATAAGCGCATGAGTAGCGTTAGAGTAACGTGATTGACGACTGAAGAACGCACATCACATAATCCGTGATTCTATCGCCAGCGATCACCAGCGTCTGCCAGCTTTGGAGTAGCGGATTAGTAACGCATGTCAATCACGTTACTCTAACGCTACTCATGCGCTTATGAACGCTAGACAATCGTTCTGGATCATGAGAGTCTATCAATCGCCAGTGTTTTCGATGACTGGGGAGCGACTGCCAAGGTGTGCTCGACGTGCCGCAACGCACAGTTAAGATCACATGATTTATCTTTAAAAAAACAAGATTTTACTGCAGTAATTAGGTCGTTTCAGTAGATTTTTAGCGGTAAATTTATATTTTTAAAGATGTTAACCCATGACACCATGTTGAATTTTTCAATGAAGTTTTGTCAGACAGTTTAGCAGTGTTTTGCATTAAGTTATTTTAAATTGGACCTTTTCTCGTGTTTAAGGCCAATATTGCATGAAAGTAGATTTTTAAACATATCATGTTATTATTGATCAGCTGATCAAAAAAATTTATGCGCTGAACTTTTCTAAAAATTGATACATTTGTAGATATGTTGTCTAACGTTACCAATAATTTAAAGGGAACCCTTGGGATGAGACATTTTCAATGTTATCAATTTTGAAAATTTAATTTATATGAAGCTATATAGCCTACTGATCTTAACTAAAAATACGAAAAAGTCAAAAAACAATTTCAAAGCACCGAAAAAGAGTGGAATAGTTGTATTTCCAGGTCGTATATTGCCATGTAAACAAAACAAGTCAGCGATATTCAGCACTTTCCATCACATATTCCCACGTATCAGACGGTAAGATCAAACCAGTCGCCGCTAATTGGTGTCTCATAGTCAGGACACAGGAGGCGTACACCTGCAGCACTGATTGTCTACCCAACGCTGGGCCGATGCCATCAGCATGTGGCTCAATGCTGTGAGAACATTCAATCGTCCTTCAGGTATACAAATAGTTGGTTTGGGTTACTTCTGAAATCATAGAAATGTTGATTAAAAATATTTGTGAAAATATGAAAATTCTGAAAAAAATAAAAACATGATCCGTGGGATACACTACTTCAGTACGGAATTCAAAACAAAAATTGATGTCATCCCAAGGGGCTGTTTTAAGACTTTATTTTTATGGTTTAAAGTGATTCACCAGAAAATGCAATACATATATACCCGCCAATAGAATAACTTGTATCGCATGTTTTTCGCCGATTTCTCAGTCAATTCTCAACTGATTTAGATGAAATTTTGCAAAAAAAATTTTCGAGTCATGCGGCGACTACCGTGCAATTTTCATCTGAAAATATTGTATAGCTGAAAAGTAAGACCATCTGGCATGTAGTACAATTCAGAACTAAAAACGAACTTTAATTTAACCAGTTTAATGGGTTTATAGAGAAACGTCGTAATTACAAATTTATTACATGTCAAATGGTCTAACAATTGAACTTATAATATTTTTGGATGAATATTTCACTGTAGTCACCACGTGACTCAAAAATAGTCCTTGCAAAATTTCATCAAAACCGGTTGAGAATTGACTGAGAAATCGGCGAAAAACATGCGATACAAGTTAATCTAACGGCGGGTATATCATATGGTAGATTCTCACAAAAGTGATGCATATCGGCAAAAAACAACTTTGTTGCACAGTCCTGAATTTTTTAGTTTAAATCCAGACAAGTGGAACTTTCACAAAAAATATATGCGAGCTCCTCATATGTTGCAACATGAATGGAGTTCATGTTCATTATTGAACACCAGAGTTACCCTACAAATGCATATATGTAATATGTAGATGCCATAATGTAATCAAGTCTCCGGTCGCAAAGAGTACAGCAGTTCAAGTGGTAACAATTAGGTGGTAATGTTATGAACAGTTTAATAACAGTTGCGAAAATTTGATATTGCACATAATGATTTGTAGCCAACTTCAACTCAGCTGCAATTAATCAATATTCAGAAATTATACAAAAAAAGTCGTGTCAAACATTATATTTCTTTCAATTCAAGGCTTAGAGTGGAAATAGCAGTTGAATATTAAAATGTAAATGGAGCATCTTATCTAAAATCGTGATTTCATATCATGTGTTCATCTAAACATTTTTCTCATTGTTTTTAAAAGTGTATTCGTAGGGTTACAAATTTATATTTTATTGAAAATTAAGGCTATTATTTAAATAATTGTTGTGTTATGAACGCTTTATATCAATAACTAACATTACTTGTGACAGCCAAATTAATAAACAATCAAGGAAGGATGAAATAAAGTGTTCTTAGCAACAAGGTGCACGGGGATCACGAGAATAATTTTTTTTTTGTTTTTCACTAAATTAATAGCAGGGTTCCCCACAGAAAAAAAAATCATCTGGTCGTTATCTTAAAAATCTTAACTTAGCGCGCGCGAGCAGCATAATAAAATATTTACTGTTGCACGCGCGCGATAAAAAATATTAAAGTTTTTTTCATTTGTGTTTGCCTGACTGTCTGTGTGCCGTCACCATACTCCAGCATACCCAGCATACGTCAGAGTTATGTCATTTTGATTGAATTTGAGTGGAATGGTCTAAAAGTGTCTGAAGTTGATAATTTGGAAAATAGAAAGTTCCTAGAAGAGTCTCATCTTAATTAAATAAGAAAGTTCGCTTGTTCTGAATTGTCTGTCTGTTATTTTGTCTTGTTGATTTGATGGTTTGTGAGTTGTGTATTGAGTGTAGGCCTATGCATGTTTTCTTGGTGTTTTATGGGTTTTCTGTGAGAGTTATTATTCTGTTATTGATAAGTGTTGTTGTGTATGCCTGACAAGGTTTGTGAGTTGGTATCACTCACTCACCAACGCGGTGACACTTTGGTGAGTGACAACGAACGTGTCGTGGTGACTGGCAACGCTAGAAGTGTTGGCCCGTCCGCCAGCGTCGCGCCAATGCCGGCTCAGCACTGTTAGCGCTGGACTGACATTGGCACAGCGGTGGACTGGCCACCCTGTGACAGCACTTTCTACACTAGCTGTCAGCGCTGCTTCTGCCAGGCGTAGGCTTACATCTATGTTATGTACACCAGTTGAATAGTAATGCATTCATATCTCTATTATCAAAAACATTCATACAGTCACGCAATCAAACTCAACCGACAGTGGTTATGTAGCATACAGCACATGACAGGTGGCCCAGAGGTGGGGGGATTATGGGGGGTGGGTGGTAGCACGTATCTTGTCTTACATGTACACGCTGGTCGCTAAACCAACACAGTTAGACACTGGCGACGGGAATATTAGCTAATCTACCAGCTGGATAACAGCCGGATGTGACCTATTACATGCTGGTCGGCATAAAATTCATCCGGTCGGCATGCCGGCATTTCCGGCACTGTGGGGAACTGTGAATAGTCAACCTAAACAATATACATACATAGGCCTATACATGTATGCATTCACTTGTGGAAGGTATCTGACAGATAGAGCTACAATGAACAAAAAAGGGTAAAACTGATTGCTCTACATCGATTCAAAATGCTTATAACAGCTTTGTTCGTAGGGTTACGCTGTCATTTGTAGGGTTACTCAATCTAGGTGGCCTATGAAAAAATCATCACAATACTGCGATATTACCGGCTCATTATATTATGTAAACACATGTGTGCTCTCCCGTATGATACTTCTCAATATCCAATACATTTACAACACTGTAATTAACTTCACATAGATCATTGAACAAAATATCTAGTTTGTCAAATAATTTTATGTATTTCCAACTGGTGAAGTCAGACAGTGATTATGGCGCTATTGTATCACACACATTCTAAAGTACCACTTGATTTTGCTTGCTTGTATATATATATATTGTTTTTGAAAAATATCGTGTTTTTAGAGAAAGGTCTCCCAATGCCAATTAAACTCGTATTGTGTTTTACAACATAGAAGCTATTTGTGAAATTGGTAACCCCTCGAATACACAGTGGTGAACTCTTTAAGATGCTAGATATGCTTATTTTAATATTTCAAATATTTGTAATACACAAAAGAATACAGGTTAGATATATTGTTCAATATGATGTATAACAAAGTATATTAACAGTAAATTTGCCTTTGCATTGGTGAGTTAAAATAATTTTCAAACGTTCTAAAAGCGTGTATTTTATTTTTTTGATATAAATATTTAATAGCTTGTTGAGTTTTACACCTCATAAGTGCTCACTATGATGTTAGATTTATTTGTGGTCTGTTTTGCAATGAGAACAATATATATTTTTTGATCATTTAACGCTTTTCTCTTGTAGATAGTAACCCCACGAATACCTAACATTTGTGTAACCCTACGAATGACTGTATCATTAGTCTCTCGTGGCTCTTCTATTACATAATAATATTATAAACTGTATCGTCCACATATCGGCATGTTATGACACGATCATAAATAAGTAATTAACTGAGTCCTATATTATCCACACCTACACAGTGAAATGTAGCACTGTGATAATTTGTAGGATATAATAAAAATTCAAACATTGCTAACTTTTCAAGATATCTATATTAATCACTAATATCTGACTGTCACGTACACAGTATCTTGGTTATTCTGTTAGACAAGGTTGTAAACCCCATGTGCCTTCATGGAATTGCACAGCTGTCATTTCTTTATTGAAAATCCTACACATATTTTTATACACCGTAGTGTTCAATGGCAGAACAAAATTCTATAATTTTCCGATACGTTACCTTGCCCATATTATACATTGGTACTACAAGTGTATTCAGAGAAAAGAGCTTGTGTTAATCTGTAGTAGTATTCATTTTATAGGACATGAAAGCGCATTCGTATGGTAACAACAACGCACTTGAAATTATTGCACCTATTTTGCTATTATCAAAATGTTTTTGTGGACAAGCTCCACAATGAATTTAGTTCAGTAAATAAATAGCAAGAACAGCTCATGTCACATATACAGATATATATTCTATACAATATGTATATTATGCAATATTAATTTACTCAGATATCATAACACAAGCTGTATTCTTAGGGTTACACAAATTTTACATTTTCAAAAAAAATGAATCAAAAAAATTCAAATTTACAAAAGCAAAAAAAGTGTTGGCTATACACTGTTTGCACAATTTTGCGCATAAGCAGGACTCCCAGCTAAATAGTTCAGTTTTAATCACTGTGTGGCGTGTTTTAATAGAAAAGAGTGTGACAGGACTCCCAACTAAATAGTTCAGCTTTTAGTCACTGTGTGGCGTGTTGCTATTGGGAAAGGTGTATTGATTAGGCCTAGGTGCAGGTGAGGCCCTACAGAAAGCTTAATATAAAGGCGCTGTTAATTTGAATATTGAGAAAAAAAACATTTTCAAAATAAGGTCCAAATGCATTACTTTCGTTGGAATCGATCACATGTATAATATGCCTATTGTGATTTATAAACAATATAGTACAGTGACTGATTAACGCTCTCCTAGTCTGTACAACGATCGAGTAACGCCATCTTAGCATGTGCAACGATCAAGTAACGCTCCCCTAGCGTGTGGAGCGATTGAGTAGCGACCATCCACAGGGAAAATTTGTTCAGTATCGCATAGCAAAAAGCTATGCAATTCTGCCCATCTGCTAATCAAATTTGTAATTGATTAGCAAAATATTTATACATCAATGAAAAGAATGCCTAGCAAGTTATAAATCGGAAGAAAAAATTGCTAATCAGGGCAATATCCTGTTTTAGGCCCACCATTTTTATGGTGTCTCATGACCTTCCTCTTAAGTTTTAGGCCCACCTCAATGTTAATTGTTCATTCAGGTGGGCCTAAAACAGTAGTAATATACAATAAAATATTGTGTAGTCGTCGCTCTTTAATTATACTAACTGTTCTAGGCCCACCTTAGTGGACATTTACCATTGAAGTGGGTCTAAAACAGTATTATACTATACTACTGTTTCAAGCCCACCTGAGCGGACATTTAACATTGAAGTGGGTTTGATACAGTAGTACAGGGATCGACACTAACACTGGCCCGTTGGCCCGAGGCCAGTAAAAATCACTAAGGGCCAGTAAATCACCTGGGATACTGGCCCTGGGGGCAACAAAAAAATTACACTCCCCCTTGATACTGTGTACGCTAAGGACTTGAATGACAAGGCTAAGGGCCAGTAATTGTCTGAAGCTACTGGCCCTTTGCGCTACTACCTGACATCAGCTAGTGTCGAGCCCTGTAGTAATATACAAGAATCTAAAATCGTCGCTCTTTAATTATACAACTGTTTTAGGCCCATCTTGGTGGTCCTTTAATATTAAAGTGGGTCTAAAAAAGTAGTATACTATACTATACAGTAGATCCTGTCACCAACGACCTTGCTTCTGCCAGACAAAAAAAGTCGTTGGTGACAGAAAGTCGCTGGTCACAGGAATGAGTTTTTGCTGTAAAATTTGCGTGTGCTGCGGCTGGTTCAATGTCGGGCTAATGACGGCGACATTTACCCACCATTGACTGGTAGTCATTGTGGATCAAAGCACGAGTTGCGGTAACATTTCAATGCCTGTTCTAATATCACTGATTATGACGATTTTCTGAATGGCCGCTAGCTATGCTAATCACGCTAACAGAGCACATGTTATATAAGCCCAGGTAGCTTCTGATCCTTTACAGGCATGAGGCGATGTATATTCACATTAAATGTGTCACTATGGGACAGATGATGTAGCCCTGGTGAAACAAAAAAATAACTGGTGAAACAAAAAAGGAACAGTTATTTATTACTAATGAATAATACACATGTGTATTTACACTAACAGGAGCATTATGCCCACACTAGGACTTAGCCTATGTACCGTCTCCGTCCCAGCAGACACAATGCGTTAAATCAATGTTGCTTTCACGTTGGTCCACCGTCTATGACGCTGGACCAACGTTAATCCATCATTGAATCAACGTCTTGTGTATGATTAGTATAGGCCTCTGTGGCCGGACCACGCTCATATTGGACCTTCGCTACGTGTGAATAAACACGCGTGGACGGCTCATTAAGGCAGTGTATTGTATTGTTATGTAGTTCTTATGTTGGCCAACCCTGCCTCAACGTCTCGTGCCAGCTGTATCGTCACCCAGTAAACATGAACCATTGACCCAATGTTGCTTTAATGCGGGTCGACTTCATGCCGGTGGGCCAACGTTAAAACAACATTGGGTTAACGTCTTGTGTTTGCTGGTCAGTGACGGCGCGTCTCATGTCTGGAGAGGGGTGTACTGTTGACTGTCAGGCTGTGTATAGCGTAATTATGACGCCGCAGCTTTGTGTAACAGCCAACACACAACTGAATAGCACTTGACATTTAGTGTGCTATAGACAACATTATTTATATAATTATTCATGGCGTATCTTCTTAATACATTCCCTGAACAATCTAATACGATTGTATTTTAAAACAAGTTTAATTAGCGCTATGCAAAATAAACAATTTTATTAGTTTTTGACTAATGCGAGCATTAAATTGATTGATAGGGCATATCTTTAGTTGATCATTGGACATGAAGGGTTGGATGATTTCCTACCCCCGCCAGGTGATATTGCTGTGCGGTAACATCGACGGTCTGAGGT
This sequence comes from Flabesymbios commensalis, assembly GCA_964017125.1. NCBI lineage: Eukaryota > Metazoa > Annelida > Polychaeta > Terebellida > Flabelligeridae > Flabesymbios > Flabesymbios commensalis. The sequence continues at coordinate 55,529,268 of OZ024916.1, read as the reverse complement.
AGATAGACCTCTTGCGACAACAGCCTGATCTTCCAGCGTTATGCCTCTCTGTTAACCATGATATCCACACAGTCAGATCTGACATGCAGTGGTTTGCTCATGAATGTTTCCAAAAGTCCTATGACGAAAAAAGTTGAGGTCGTTTGACTCAAGTAATATAATGACCTTCTGCCAAATATTTGAGGTCGCAAGTCGCGTTAGACAGAAAGTCGTTGATCACAGGTCGTTAACTATAGAAAAATGTTCCGTGCAAGAAAAAAAAGTCGTTGGAGACAAAAGGTCGTTGATGGCAGGGTCGTTGATGACAGGATCTACTGTACTACTGTTTTAAGCCCACCTGAGTAGATAATTAACATTGCAGTGGGCCTAAAGCAGTAGTAATATATAAGAGCAACAACCCAATTTAATTTATTTTTATTTCTAGTAATTTAAACTGTACGATGCCTTGGGGGAAGTATCCCCCTAGAAAAGGGCGTTCATTTGGGGATTAACGCAAGCAAAAAGGGGCTTGGAGATGTTTTGGGGGATAACGATATTTAACCGCTAATTCATATATTTAACAACGCCCCCGAGGTTAAATTTAAACACGATATTGAATACATTACAGGGGTAGAATTAAACGTTGGGGGCAAGCCAATCCACAGGACTGGCAAGTCAAGGAAACTGCCTGCCTGTTAATGGACTATTAACATTGGATGGTGATTACACGTCATGAGACACCCTGAAAACGGTGGGCCTAAAAAAGGAGATTCCCCTAATCAAAGTTTTTCAAACAAATTTTTCCCTGATCCAACGGCAACGCTCATCCAGCGTCTCCTCTTACACGCTGGTGTGTGTTGAAAGTTTTTAACCTGTTCAAAACTCTCAGCGTTCATTTGCGATCATCAACGTCAACGATTGCTAAACGCACACGGCGATAGGATAACGATGGTCCAGTGATGGTCAGCGCTTGGATGATTTTTCGTGCGTTACGCGATCTATAACGCTGATCGCCAAGGTGTGACAGGCCTTTGACTCTTGAGGCTTTGTTTAGCTTGTCTTTGATTTGATTTGATTTAAACTCAATCAGCTTTTCAGCTTATTGACGGGCATCACTGTGTTATTACAGGAGCTCAACTCTCTCCCTAAAAAGAGGAGCACACCCTCACATTATTTTTATAGTTCCCATTTATAAAATCTTGTCATTTTCCAAATTTCTTTTTTTCCCAATTTCTAACGTTACATCATACTTTTCCAATATTTTTCCCATTTAATTTTTACCCTTGTGATAATACACGATCTCTTGCCATCCTCTTTATTACCCCTTCCTATTGCCACAGCCTCACAGGCTCCAAATTATAATGTATTTTTCAAATTGTCCCCTATTTCTTTATTATAATCACAATAGTAATCAGGTAATGAAGAAATGGAATCTTGTTCTTGACCGGGGTTCTGTTTTCACGTTTTATCGCCCACACTCATGGCGGCATGCTGCGGGTTCACCTGTTAACTCTGGTCGAGCAGTTTTTAGACTGTTAGTGTTACTGGTAGACGTGACCAGTATCTATTTTTCATCATGTTATAAAAATTACCATCATCCAAAATAATTGAATACCCTTCTTGAATCACTATTGGCGTGATATGAGTTCTTTCTTCAGCCATCACATCACATCGTGTCGAAGGTCGAGCGATAATAGAGTGATTTCATTGTGAGTATAGAGTAGGATATACATTTTCATCCATATTAAAATCGCCAATGGCCGTGTCACACTGTATGTATGTTAATATACAAGTTCATATTACAAGGCCCTTCTATGGCAAGCCTACGTAGTCTACATGTTTTATATATATGCACACATCATTCAGAAGGGGGACTGGGAGAGTTATAAAATTCTATGTTTTAACTGATCTAGGATAAAGGTTTCCCCGAGTTCAACAAATGCATTGTATTTCAACTATAAAACCATGTTGAGAGAATCACTTAATTTTTTTAATGATTTCTTTGTAAAAATGATATTTATGGTATTATTTTGATTGATTTCTATAATCGATTTAATGTTATAAATTAGGCCCTATCATTTGACATTTAAACAATGCACACTTTAAACTCCCAGAACGCACTGCAGGCCTACATACACAACTTTACACACATCTTAAAGCGACACAATCAGGCTAAAATCATAAAAAAATCAGTATTTTTATTTTCGCTATTTAATATGGCCATATGATCTGAACATGTCCATAGACTAGAATTGCATAAGTTTTTAAATTTTCTTATTCGCCTACTTTTACAACCCAAAATAATTGGTTTATAACCCAGCTGGAACCTTGATGCCAATTTGATGTTGATAAATAGTCAAGATTTTATTGAAGTCAATTTGATGTCAATGATAAGGCTAGATTTTACCAAAATTTTGTAAAATATTATTTAAACTTTTTTATTCTTATTGCTAATTGGATGAATATACAAAGCTAGGACGTACAATAAAATGTGTTTAGATTGTACATAGACAAATGTTTGACGTTCAATTGACATAAAATCAAGGACGTCAAATTGATATTTTAATGTACTATTCGTAGCACTTTTAAGAACATATCAAATGGTTTTAACAATATTTTAGATATATACTTAAATACACAAATTAGAATTCCGCGCTTTCCAAAGTGTCATCTTTGCTACAATGAAACATTGTATGATAAGTTATGTAGTTATTTTATCTCTGGTTTTGGTGCAGGAATAATATTTACACAATATGGCAATAATTTATCTTTCTATTGTTACAAGTATCTCTAGTTAATATGTACTTTGTATAACAATAACTGCATAATTAATATAAATAAAAAATAGCGATTGTGTTTTTGCAGTGTAAATTTACATATACAATTTTAAATATTGTAGTTTAGTTTGCGTTATATTTTGTATTATCGTCTGTATCATATTTTACCATTAATTTTGTACTCAATTAAATCATTGTATTATTGCATGTGTATAAAGAGCGCCCATGGCAAAAATGGTCTACCCTCTATATATGAAGTTTATTATTATTTTTTTAAATATTATTATTATATCAATCATCAGACATCAAAGTGATGTCAATTCGAGGTCAAAGTGTTGACCATGTAAATAAGATCTCTTTAAAATTATTATACAGTACGTAATTCATACATATAATTATATATATATTTAATAGACATATATATAATATATAATAGACAAAAGGCAGTATCTGCTTACTTTACAAGTGAGCTGATACTGCCTTTTGGCTTGGAACGGCAGTAAGGGCCTATACACATAACCATGAATGATTTTTGCTGATTTCTCAGTCAAGTCTCTATCAATTGTTATGAAATTTCACGAGCACTATCTAGTCTACACTGCCCGCCGTAGACACTGCTACTTCGCATGATAAAATTTGCAGATGGGGGACGTCATATGTCCCCCACTCTCAATTTCAAGTATTGTAGTAAGCTTGTGATTGGCCGGCTGTCTTGCTAAAAGTACACTGATAGGCTGGCTAAAATATTATGGAGGGGAGGGGTGGGTGTAGACAGACACCTGTGTGAAGCCCAGCGAACACCAGGATTTGACCCAATGCTGTTTCAATATTGGCCCTCCCACCAACAGCCCTGGACCAATAATGAAACAACATTGGGTCAAGTCCTCGTGTTTTCTGAGAGAGCTGTCTGCATTTTGATACACGCGTGCCGTCTGTGTCTGGTTGGAATAGGCTGCACAGTGCTCTGTGTATATCTAGTCATGTGGTGACTACCCTGATAATATTGTAGACTCTATACTTTAAAAGTTAGTCTTTTTAACATGTAGTAAATAATAAGCTTCGTCTCTGAATTTCATCACAATCATGTAAAATGTTCTAATTTCTGAAAAAACGTTAGGATTTTGCGAAATTTAGCAGCCACATTAGTGTGAAAATCTCATGAAAATTGGTTTAGAATTGACTGTGGAATCCCGAAATTCATTCAACCAGCTGGTTAATGAATTCAATGTGAATCTGACTATAGGCCAATATAAGTATTTTATGTAATATAGACTGTTATTTGTATATCATCCCTTTGTAGCGAATGCAAGGCATGCAAGTCAGCATGCAAGTAATATATAGAAAGAGTCATCGTTTGCCCTCAGTTTCTCAGCGTCCTAGCTAGCTCAGTAGGTAGAGGCATCATACCACTGTTCACTTGGTAGACCAGACCAGGTTCGAACCCCACAGGTGATGATAAAAATATATTTTATGTGAAAAAAATGGTTTGAAATGATTGTTAAAAATACCCTTTTATTTTTTTACTTTTTTTTCCAATAGTTTATCTGTTTTTTTTCAGGGTTTTTGTGACATCAATGTCTGAATGTCAAATTGACGTAGACCTGAACGTTTTGACATCAATTTTTACATGTTTTTTCACGTCAACTATTGACATCAACTGGGAAGATAGTGTAACCCTTTGTCTGCTAGTGGGTAGAGGGTAGGGTGGAATATCGTTTCAAGCTAAGCCACATGACCAAATGGAGGTGATTCAATCGCAATGGTTGCTGTTGAATTAGCATTGGCAAACATTATATTCTATCTTCTATAACAGCATTCGTCAAATACAACGTTAGTGTGAAAACAAGGCATACATTAGTTTAAGCTGGACAATTGAACAATTACATTTAAGTGGCGGACATTTTGGATGTTTTATATTGCTAGAGGTGGCTGAGGATATATTTTTCCTAAGTTGGCCTACTTTGAGGACGTGGAAAAAGTTGTCTCGGACCCAGTAAACCCTATTAACCCTTCAACCGCCGGTGCCGCATATCTTCGGGTTTTCATTTTTTATAAGCACACCGAGTACCACCTTTTAAACATGTTAAAGATAAAATGTGACATCAATCAGCAATATTTGAAAACAGTTGACCCCAATTTTGTCAAATCTGAATAATTTTCACTCACTTGAAGTTGTGGATCGCGTCAGCGAGACACAACTTCAAGTGGGTGAAAATTCAGATTGAATAATTTGGCGGTTAAAGGGTTAAGCTTGGAAATAATGTTTCGTTGTCGTAGACCTACAAGTCTAACGTGGCGTACTTGAGGTAAGCATTTATCGTGGAGGGAGAGGTGCATCCTAGCAAACACAAAACAATTGTAGGCCTATACCATTTGTACAATGTTGGGTCAACGTCGAAGATGATGGGTCGACGTTGTACAAATGGTATACACATGTTTTTCGTTTGCTAGGATAGTTTTACGTGTATCCAGCCACCTATCTTTTTGTCATTTATGATATACAATTTTTACAATGCCACGCAAACACGACTAGTTGACCAATTGTATACATGTATGGTGTGAGCCAACATCAACATACCATCAGAATGGGTCAAAATCTTGTCTTTGCTCACTGCAATTGCTGGGTGGCCAGACGGACACAATCTAGCTGTTGCTTCCATCACGCGCGTAAACTCGTATGTTTCAATGAAAGACAGGAAAATTCCAGTTTTTTAATTAACCAATAATAGCAGCCATTAAACAGTCCATCTTATACCCAGATTCACATTAAGCGTGGTGAATAAATTGTGCTGATTTCTCAATCAATTTTCCACCAATGTTCATAAACAAAATGAAATTGTACAAGTAGCCTACTATTTCTAGTGATGTGGCGACTATCCTGAAAATTCCATTGCAAAATATTGTATAGTTTAAAAAAGTAGTTGCCGCATGACTACAAAATAATGTTTCTAAAATTTCATGAAAATTGGTTGGGAATTGACTACAAAATCAGCGAATTGTATCCACCCTGGTTTATGTGCATCTAACTATAACAACAATACCCCTCCCCCCATAAACACTGCTGCAGGCAAATTGCTGATCATACTTTTCCTACAAATGGACGGACAGCTTCTTTCTACCTACGTCTTTGTGTGTAGATGTTTGTGTCACTCATTGCGTATTTTTTCGATACATGCTGATATTGTAGTTTTAGTTATAAAGATAATGAAAAAATGTAATGTTGTATACTTTCATTTGTTTTGTTCTGAAATTTAAAGTACTGTTGTAGGCCTAAACGTATCAGAAAAAGTCCTCACATTTATGTTTAAGCTAATATAATTGAACGAATTTATATTTTTATGGATAAAATCCCAAGTCATATTAGAATAATCGCTTGTCATTAGAAATCTTAAGATCATAGTGGTATCTATAGGCACTTGACACGATCATCTTAGCCTTGTCAGTCTTACGTATGGGTAAGCTCCCAGCAGACACAAGACGTTTAATTATTGTTGGATTAGCGTTGGTCCACCGTCTACGACGTTCGACCAACGGTAATCCAATATTGATTCAACGTCTCGTGTCTTCTGGGCTATAGCCTACGCATAATTATTAGACCTAGAGAAGCAGACTTAAGGGTATGATTCCCACTTGATGGCTCAACATCTGATCACGGTTTATACGACATAGCTGACAACAAGCTGCACTTATCAGTGATAACAGCGAGATAATATATCCTTATAAGCATATGTTGTCATTCAAATCACTAGTGAACTAAACTGGAACTGCCCATCGACAGACATATATCAGACATATGATGCGTAGGCCTACGTCGTGTGAGATAAAGACAACAACTGTTAATGCACATAATACATCAATTAGTTTTTTCTGAGGGACAGACAAATTAATTCCATACTACGTAGATTTTATAATAACACATTATGAGATTTTATAAAACAGGCACATTTTGTCTCCTATGATAAATATGAAAAGATATATCTGCCACTTTACAAAGGGGCAGTTTTAAGTGGACAATTCACACAGAAGATTTTTATTTGTAAACATTCGTATACTTATAGACCTCTTTATTAACTATAGACAACTTGTTGTCAATGGACTGCATCCCTATATGGACCAACAGTTGTGAATCTATTGAACAGTGGCGGATCCAGGGGGGGGGGGAAGGGTGGACGCAGCGGGCGCGCCCCCTCATTTAAACAGTCCCTTAAATAGGCTAAAGTTTACCAAAGAAATAATGGGGGCATGCCCCCAAAACCCCAGGCGCCCCCCTTTCTATAGATCCTGGATCCGCCACTGTAGAACAATATGAACGTGATATCCGAGGGAAATGGCCTAGATTTGTTATTTGAATTAAATTTAGGCTATGTTATTTTATCGATCATATGTGATATTGTTTTGAATGAGTCACAAAACGTATCTTAATTGTGCACATTTTAGTACCTCGTTGCACAAGACGATAATTTATTTTCAGACGTTAAAGACCACTAAATTATGTTTTGATTCTTTTCGCGTCTTAGTATATGTTATGCATTAATTTTATCTGGATTATTTTTGATTAACTTACGATTTGATATAACCATAACTAATTAAAGCAACATTTTTTACCCAAGACCTCCACCAACCATCTTTAACTGATAATACATGAGTATATATATATGCCATATGATGCCACTTTAAACGATTTAAACGACAAATCATAGAAAAAATATATCGTTTCGTAAACCTATGTGCTACAAGCTTGTCAATCAGAAATTGAACACGAATTATAGGCCTATGCTATATCATTCTGATAAATCGCGCAAGCAGGAGGATGGGTGCACATAGTCTGACCATGGTCATCGAGAGATAACACAAGACGATGTATCAACATCAAACCAAGATTGATTCAACGTCTTGTGTGTGGTCACGTGCATGGGCCGTGGCTGATCTACAGATTGTGGTTTGATTGACTGATGGGTCAGTCTCACTAACATTCACTGTTCTTTAGTCATGTTAGTAGAGATAAAGATCAGCACGCGTTCTAAAGGAAACGTTACATATGTCTGATCACTTCACCAACGTCATTTTTTTACATTTTTAAATCTTTCTGTCATGGGCTAGACAAAACTGTCCACGATCATCATTTCGCAGTTTTAGTACTCGATAACAACACAACTTTGTTTCTGTTTAAGGCCTACATTTTCGTGTAGTATTCTACAGAATATTGGTCAATAGTGTAGCACGATCAATGATACCAACCATTGACTGTCAGTTAGTTCAAATGCGCCCAATTAGTCAGAATACCCCTTAGTCGGAAGGTCCGTCACGGACCGTCAGTCATAATACCTGTTAGTCGGAAGGTCCGCTAGTCAGGATGTCCGTTAGTCGGAAGACCCGTTAGTCAGAATGAATCACCACTTGTCAGAGCGGCCGTTAGTAAGAATGACGCTAGTCGGAAGACCCGTTAGTCAGAATGACCGCTAGTCGGAAAACCCTTTGGTCAGATGGCCCTTATATTAAGTTAGAAGGCCCGCCAGTCAGAAGGCCCACTAACGTTATTGCCAGTATATTGATTATAGCTAACTAGAACGCCAATTAGTCAGTTAGTAAGAAGGTTCTCTGGTCAGTTGTAAAGATATGACCAATTATGTGTTCTTATTATTTTAATAAGCCTATGTTATCATGGTTATCTTTGGAAAGTTTTATTTTTTAATAATTGGAATTGTATATAATAATGAAAATAATTTCCTCTATCTTGTAGGATTTAATACTTTCAAACGCATGGGAAGTATACCCCACTAAATGATATTTGTTGTCTGAGTGGCTCTTTTGGGTTCACTTTTGATTCATTACCATGATCAGGTGAGAAACTGTCAGTAGCATTGCAAACATTAACACTATGGAACACTGCTTATTTGTTGACGGAAAACCTCGACGATCCCCAACCATGATTCGAACTCGGTACCTTTAGGTTAAAAACCACAGCCAAACTAAAGGAGCCAAATCGGGAGGCCTATATATAGTAGCCAGAATTATAACACCCCCCTCACAGATTGATTTTTGGAGTAACAGCTAACAATACTTATTTTATATAAAATAATTATGAATTAAAGTTGTGTCTTCTATAATAATTATATTTACAATTTAGCACAGTCTACTGTTTTGCACGGATCTTCCAGGGCCTACTATTAAACCATCCCACATCGCTGATGTGTATGTGAAGTATAATGAACAAAGCCAGAGTAACATTGTGACTCAATCTGCCATCTGCCACTGTATAGCGCAAAGAGCACTGTATGCGATACAGAAGAAAATATTATTATTATTATTACTATTATTATTATTATTATTATTATTATTATTATTATTATTATTATTATTATTATTATTATTATTATTATTATTATTATTATTATTATTATTATTATTATTATTATTATTATTATTATTATTATTATTATTATTATTATTATTATTATTATTATTATTATTATTTTTATTTTTATTATTATTATTATTATTATTATTATTATTATCAACTTGGAGAGTCTCCAAGTTTTTAGTCTGACTTTCAGAGCAAACGTCTGTCGTTCACTTCCGTTTAACATCTGTTCTGCCTGTGCAAAGTCAAAAGGCATTATCGGCTCCCTGGTAAACTAGGCATTTACTGTTTTTTAACTGGCTCTTCCTGCCATAGCGCTGCCAAAAGGCCGTATTTGCTCACTTGTAAAGCAAGTATATACTTCCTTTACGCTGATGTCACTGCCTCCTTCTTGTTTGTAACAGCACTTTCAACAGACAGTATCTGCGCACTTGTGAAAGAAGCAGATACTTGGTTTTGCTGTGAGCAGAAGCGCTCTATGTCATGCTGGTTCTAGGCAGTCAACATGATCTAATGTTGGGTAAATGTTGTGCCATCATGTAGGACACTGTTACAACTTTGGTCCAAAATTGTGTCAGTGTATCAGTTGCCGGTGACTCTACAAAAACGAGACGTTTAGCCAATGCTGTTTAACTGCTGAGCAATTGCCGTAGACAATGGGCCAGCATTAATCTAGCATTTGATGAACGTTTATCGCGTTAAGGCCTATATATTGGTGGACCAATGCAGGGATAATGCTGGTCCAGTGTTGTAAACTGCGCGCCACCATTAGGCTAACATTGTGTCAGCGTCTGGGGTTAGCTGATTGGCTTTGACCAAACCCAGGTAACTCTAGGCATTGACCCAATGTTGTTTTTATGTCGTGCCGACGTCGAAGATGTCGGGCCAATAGTAGAACAACATTTGGTCAATGCTTCGTATTTGCTGTGATAAGTGTTCTCCCCGGTGTCACTCTGTTGCGGGGGTGCTAGCCCCCCCCCCCCGCTCTCCCACCTTTCTCTCTGCTGCAGTCACCTGTGTTATCTTAGCAATATAGCAATTGGGCATTGGCTAAGATATTTATCTCCAAAAATAGCAAATTTCGTATTATTATAATTAGATTTTTGGACTTAGCGATTGAAGGCAATGGAAATTGATATCATTTATACACTTGTGGCCTGAAATATGACCGAATAACAACTTTTATTGCAATGCCCGTTCATGTAGTTAAGTTAACCCTTTCATTACGACCATCTGTCCTGGGCTATATCATCATATATTATAGTTTTACAACCAGGTATTTTGAATAAATGCATCACGATTTTGTGTCATAATAAGCTCTGGCCGGCACCAAATGAAAAGAAATGAAATGAATCGGGCTTTAGGCCACCTGTGTGCACATATAGGCTAAACTGGGCCATGAGATGGCCATTTGAGCATTGAACACTCTGTCAAAACACACCCTTAGCTACTTTATTACATGTAAAGAATACACAGTGCCTGACTTATAAAGAGTACTTGCGGGATTCCCATAAAAAAATTTAAACCGGCCCGACATCATTTTATCTGTGCATGTTTTTGACGCAACAAGTTAATTTTAGTGGGCCATAAGATTTTTCAAGACAAGTTCTGAATTAACCATATAAAAAATATATAATATATTTTCGGTGTAATTAACTACCAAGTCATCACCAGTGAATCTTTTTAAATTTCAGCTCCCAATGTAAGACGCCTATTTTTCCAAGCAGGAAAAATATTATTTATATGGCGGTATTTACTGTTGGTGGAGCCGCCAATAAATGCCCATTACGGCCCACACTGTCAAATTGTGAGCTGTGTATCCCTGCATTAGTTTCAAGATTTAATTTAGTATTCAGCGTTATTAGAACAGAGTCAAGGCTCGCCATCCCAAAATGAACAGCAAAAAATGTACAAATATATGACAAATATTAATAGGCCTACAAATTTATTTTGTACAGCAAATATTGTAAAAAAAATTGTTGATGATGACTAATATATTAACCCTTAAACCGCTGAATTAAATACATTAAATTTTCACACACTTATTGTGACTCACTACCTTGACCCACAACTTTAAGTGAGAGAAAACTACTCGTATCTGTTTAATTTGTAATTTAAGACTAAGCAATTTAGAAATCTTGATGTTTAAACGGCTATTAAACGGATTAAAGCGCCGTCGCGCTTAGCGGTTTAGGGGGTTAGTAAATTAGGTGTAGGACCCCAGGAAGACAATGAGTAGCACTAAAGCTATGTGTTCGACTCCAATAACACTCATAAAGGGTGTTGGCACAACACGTGACTGATGACGGAAATCGATAGGATCTACTTACAAACGCTGAATGTTAAACCATTTCAGCGCTAAAATGTGTGTTTGAATAAAGTAAATAGAGTGTCAGTAATTAACCGTTATAACACGAATCGTTACTACACGATGCAACCATGAATAACACGATGCAACCATGGATCTCCCAATTTGTTTGGCCATTTTTTCAGAAAAATCGTGTTATAAATATTTCAACAACCGATTGAGCATGACATTTTCAGCTAACTTTTATTTAGCACAGCGAGTACAAAAGGTATGAAGTATATCATGTGAAGAACAGACCGTCGGATCCCAAGAGGGCAATTTTAGGTGCCTCAGCATGTACCATTTAATGATATAGCCCTCTAATTAGGGCTCAAATTAGTGATTTATTAGCATACCGAGCACACGCACAAACACAATGGCACAGACAAGGTGCTTGGTGGTAGAGCCCGAATTCATCGTTGTTAAGTGTTAAATCCTGTACTTAATGAGCTTAAGAAAGTGTTTTATTGGTGCTAATTACAGATTTAGGCCTATTCTGTGCATAAAAAATCTCAATGGCATGATATTCTCGGATATATAGTGCGTCAGAATAAACAATACTTAAATGCCAAAGCCTGTACAAAACCTACTTTAAAGCAGGCTTGGGGCCAAAGTACTCGGTACTTCGGTACTTTGGTACTCGAGTACCGATTTTGCAGTACTCGTCGGTACTCAGTACTCGTACTTTTTAAAAGTACTTGTACTCATACTTGTACTCAAGTACTTTTAACGAGTACTTACGAGTACTATACAAGTACTAGTCATCTTAAATTAATTCAAAATAGCTCACAGACAAATCATAAATCATTATAGCGGGATATGGAACATTCAGTTTATGATTCTTTTTCGATCCGTTTAGCTATTATATTGAAAAATGACTTATTAAATACTTTATAATTATTTCCAAACTAGTCTAATTACTTACATCAACTTATAACAAAAGTGCGCCTTTTTTACAATATCATGCTGCTAATTGCTTGTTCTGCCTTGTATATACTAGTATGTATGCTCGTGTAGTTCACAAGATGAATAAATAGCTATTCCTAAAAAAAAGACAAGAGACGTGTCCTTGGCAACTAGGAATTGATATATAACATTTACAAGTGACCATACTATACGGTAGGACTAGTAATCATTGAAGGGGGAGGCGTGATTTCAACAATAATGTCTCGCTGTTTAAGAATCACACATACAACACCTCGTTCTTCGCCGCTAAGCCCAGAAAAACACAGGGCATTGAACCAATGGTGGTATAATGTTGGGCCAACGTTGAAGACTGTGTACCAAGATTACTATAGGTTCAATTTTTCGTGTTTGTTGGGACTATCGACCGGTATTTGCATAATATTTGCACAATATTGGCCCAATTGCGCAGATAATTAGCCGACATTTCCCCAGCACCGGACAAATAATGTCACTTGTTTGAGCAAGTGAACAAGTAGTTTATAACTGTTCTCTTATAAAGCAGTAATATTAAAACTGCCATAGCTCATACCACTCAGTACCAATGTTGTGTAGTACCAAAAACACGACCGCGACAACGTGACGTCTTATCTACAGTGACCTTACAATGCCGGGCCAATGTTCAAGACATTGGGCCAACAATTAACCAGAAAGTACGTAGGATTAACACATGATATAACAGTAGTGTTCAAACAAAGATGACCAAAGTAATCAGACGGCAAACATCACCCTTGAACTGCGGGACACTACTATTTTTTATATATCATTATTACAAGTTTTTTATGGAGCGCTGTACACACTGAAAACAAGAAAAAAATAAAAGTAGACGAAATTATGCACAAGTTTACAAGACGTCAGTTGTCTAGCGAACTAAACTACCTTGACATGTGCAATATATATACATTGCGTCAGGTCACCAGTAAGCAACAGCTAAGTCAAAAAATTGTGTTTTTTTTCGTCTATTTTTTAATATCGTGATTATAGTTTGTCATTTGAAGCTAGAAATTGAATCGGCAATTATAGCTGCAAATTAGAGAAAAATATAATTGGACATATAATTGTTAGTGTCGCGTAAGGGTTAAATGTGTGAGGTTACATAACGAGACAGTTGTAGGCCCACGGCGGCTTTCTATAACCCTTTCTGTCCCCGAAATGTGATGACGGACCGAGTATAAAAATAGATGCAACACTGATTTTCTCCTCCTATAAATTGCATACAAATATATTTTTAAACTAATAATAGTCTAATTCATCAGCGTATGCCCGGGCTGAATCTTGTACGGATACAATGTATTATGGTAATACATTTGATTTGTTATCACAGTCACCAGCAACTAAAGTGTGCCTGTTATCGCTAAACGATTCTGCCGTGCAAAGCCAAAAGGCAGTTCCGTTTACTCTTCAAGTACGCAGATACTGCCTTTTAGATTTTCGGGGCAGAATTGTGATCCGTGTACCTTTAATAGCCTTGATGTTTCCCATAACACAATGTGTGTTCAGGCTCATTTAAACGTGTATTACAGTGGCGACCAAATGTTGGCGGCACTGATCTAAAATTTTACTATCATCAGGACTACTGCAAGTTTTTAAGCTAGCGTGTTTTGCAACGTAAAGCTTTAGACACAGACAATTTGTATACTAGTATGTACTCATTAATTTATTATGATTCGCCAAATAGTAAGCCTATATGTGCCATACAATACTTTGTACACTGATAGGAGTATTATCAGTGGCGGATTTAGACCGGGTTCCAGAACCCTGTCAGCATTTTCAAATCGATCAGATTAGGGGGTTTCAGACATAAAAAACGGTATTTTTTAGGTTTGGAACACTGTCAGAGTTATACAAACAAAATGACGGGTTTCCAAAACGAAAATGACATGCATATTGCGTTAAAATTAATTAAGGAAACAAGTAATTTAAAGTGATTGATAAGCCTAATCGTTGGCACTAGAAGGTGTGGAGGGGTGGTCGGCTGCAAGTCCTTAGCAGGTACAATTAGCTGTCACCTCCTCATTGATGTTTAAACAATGAATCACGCCGACAGTGACGCCTTGACTATTACATAACATCCACACCACCCCTCCAGTCTATACGACCTACATAATTATATACTATAAAGTTGGCGATTTTCACATTTAAATTGGACGTTTCATCTTATATCGCTTATTTCCTTTTTTGTCCATTCACCTTTCTCACTTTATTTATAATTGGGACTTAAATTAATATAGTCCTATATTATAATATAATGATACAAACGCCTGCCTAACACCAGCGTGTATATGATATATATGATACATATATGACACACATAGGCACATAATATGATACATATATGTATATATAATATGAGTAAATTGGAACCCTGTCAGATTATTTTCTGGTTCCGCCCCTGATTATTAAATTATTGGCTGGGACATGGCATCAGATAATGCAATATCAATAATATACCTGTCCCATAAAATATTATTTCACCACTCATATATATCTATATGTGACCCGACCTGGGTTATTAAGATATCCCGCACATACACAAAAATTACCATTAAAATGGTATAGCACACAACTCCGTAGCGTGTTTAACTCTGGAAATATCGACAAACTCAGAAAAATATGAAGTCTGAAAATGCGTTATTTTGAGAAAATGGCATTTGAAGTCCAAAAAGGCAATTTGGGCATTTTTGGAATATACCACACAAGTGTATTAAAATGAAATAAATAGAAAAAATATTCATTTCCACTCCATTTTCTTAATAATCGTTTGCCAAAGCGTAACTTAAAACTCATGTTGCCAGATCGTGTCACATATAGCAACATGAAGTAACATATATTATAATCAATTATTTATTTAATAAATTTCATGTAAATTATCAGAGTTTATAACCAACGTACTCGGTACTTGTACTCGAGTACTTTTCAAAGTACTTGTACTTGTACTCAAGTACTTTTGAAAATCCAGTACTTGTACTTGTACTTGTACTCGTCACTTTTTCAAGTACTTGTACTTGTACTCGAGTACTTTTGTCCAGCAAAATCCAGTACTTGCACTTGTACTTGTACTCGTCATTTTTTCAAGTACTTGTACTTGCACTCGAGTACTTTTGTCCAGTACTCGCCCCAAGCCTGCTTTAAAGATTGGGGTAAAATAGTAGTTTGTTCAATTTCTGCAAAATAAATGGTAAATTAAGTGACTGTAATATGCTAAAAACGGTGCAAACCGTTGATGAAATTAATTATGTGTCATGATGTGAGGTTGGGGTGAACGGTGACACCCTTTTAGTCAGAAGGCCCACTTGTCGGAAGGCCCATAAGTCGGAAGGCCCGTTAGTCAGAAGGCCTGTTAGTCAGAAGGCCTGATAGTCAGAAAATCAGTTAAGCTTTTTTTGTCAGAAGGCCCTTTGTTCATCAGGCATTGAACAATTCTAGGGGACGCTGCATTTGATATCTGGGCATGTGGAGAGGGGGGGGGGACTATATTATTTTAATTGAAACGTTTGTTGTCCAGCTATTGATAAAGCAATATTGAGAGTAGTGCATAAAATAATTACTCAAGGATACTTAAAAAATGCTGACGAAGTCCATACGATTTTTTTTTAAAATTGGTAATTTAATAAATAGTTTGAAAGAGAAAAATAGCAATGAAAATTAAATTGTGAAAAAATTATATGCAAACAAATTGCACAACTGAGAGTAAAATTCATATAGATCAAATGTTGCGTCTCTGGGACATTAGTATATACGTTCGAATATTAGTTGGTAATAAGTCGATATGATCTGGATATGATCTTGAAAAAAATCACGATGGTTCGTAGTTCGTACATTTATATTGGAAGCTAGCATTATTGATGACTGGTTAATTGCTTGGCTGGGTTATTTTCATCAATGAGTGCGCTTTTTTTTTTAGCACTATGCTTTTTTGCATTTATATAAACTTCAATGAATCAGGTGTGAAAAGTGAGTCATGGGAAAACCCCACAAGATTTTTCAATTGGAGTTTGTAGCCGTCTGTTTAATTTATGTCAAGCGTTCATAAATGTATCATTTTGCTCAGAATAAATAATAACTTGTTTGTCCAAATATTCTATTATATAATGTGATTGCAGTATATATTATTACCGTGCTAATTAAGACCAGCGTAAAATTTGAATCTCATTATAATCTATTTGCAGTATCTTGTTATCTCGACCATTTTTTCTCAGCAAGTTTCAAAATTTAGGTAGGCCTATTCGCGTTTGAAGCAGTATGTTGATGGTATTGCTTGTTCATATCTACATTGTTCCAACCTGTTCAAAGACATGGGGTGTACATTGCTGCAGACGATATGCAATTACATGTATTATTATTATACTATATTGTTCCTATATGTAGAAAATTGACTGTTATTTACAGACAGCTTGGCAATAACCACTTGATCCAATTATTATGGGTAGTTTTCATTCATTTAAAGCTGGGAATTACGTCAGCAACATTAGGTTTAAAAACATAATGAGTGGCCTATTAATAACGCAACCCTTGTGAAAGTGCTAGACGTTGTTACTGGCACAAGTAAATAAATAAAGACAAATAATTGGTCATAGGGTTGTTCACGTATGAGATGATTTCGATGAGGTAATTATCTGACTTTCTGACAAACGGGCCTTCTGACCAGTCATCATTACTTATTTTCTGACTAACGGGCCTTCTGACAATCAGGCCTTCTGACTAATCATCTTTACTGGTTTTCTGACTAATCGGCCTTCTTACTAACGGGCCTTCTGACTAATGGGCCTTCTGACTAAAAGGTGGACACCGAGCGGACGGATGGAAGGGTGAAACTATTTCCACTATCTCGGTATGTGCCCTATAGGCCTAGTGGAAATACAACACATTGAAAACAATGTATTTTATATATGTGAAACATTTAGTCAGAAATAAACACATATCATTCGGTTTTATCTCATTCCGAAACATAACATGGGTATCTTATAAGCTTAAATTAAAGTTCTTTGGACGTTATCTTGTACCAAAGCATAAAGTATCTAATATGTCGGCTATAAAAAATATTGAGTTTAAGACAACCATTAAAATTAAATCATATTTTGATGTTTTAAATTAGTCCAATAATAAATCATCGTCACTTGAACTGTCTGTCTCGTCACTTGATGATATAATTTTGTCATCCCCTAATAACTCAAACATCTGTATTATATGCACGAATGACCATATCATTATATAATCCTACATTGTCAATTGCTTCTGTGCTACATAAGTGAGTTTTAACGACACATATGAAAAAATATATATATATATATTTAAACCAATATAGTACATCATCAATGTCATAAAAATCAATAATTGGAACCGTTTTGCTAATCAGCTTATAGATACCAGCAAGAATACATAGCACATCATCTTGATATCAGTAATCAGGTAATGTGTTTGTATATATGTAACAACAATACCAAAGGGCGGAGGCCTGGTGCCTGCTTGGAAAGTCAGAGATCGCAGATTCGTCTCCTGCCTTGGCATTCCAAGTGTCAAAGAACAAAATGTTTCCTCCCTGCTTAATCGTAAAGATTAAATATTGTGGGCAGCCTACATGACCGAGAGATAACGTGCTTGGCCGCAGACCAACAAGGCTCAATTTCAAATCATGTGTCTGGAGGGCAGTGTCACCTCATTCATATCACCATCCTCAGGAGGTTCTTCTGGCCCAGTTTAGCCTATATGTGAACAAATGTGGCGTAAAACCCCATTCATTTCATTTCATTACATTTGATAAAGCCAACTAACACCTGACTCGACGTTTGCCTGATAACATTACAGTAACATTGCAGCAAAGATCGTGTGAGTTGAGAAAGCCTTCATGGGTCTTTATCCTTGGGTCGATCTACTGTTAGTATTGTGATTTTCGTCATTTGCATTACGTAAGAGGGTGTAGTAAAAGTGCATTACGGCTACATGTGATAATGATGGATTAGGGCTGCTGTAGATTTCACGGCTGAGTAAGAAACAATAAAAGTTGATATTTCACAACTCCGTGACGATTTTGTTAGGCCTATTTAAGGCAGAAGAATTGAAATTAAAGAATAAAGACTTTGTGAAAATTCCTGGCTAACTAGGGCCTATTAAAAGACCCAGAATAAATAATATTTGCACATCTACTCTTGTATGTACATAATTTTTACATTGTAGTCCTGTAAAAATGATTTTTTGTCAAGCATTTTTCATTACGTGCAGTGGGCCTACTTCAGAATGTGTGTAAAATCAGCAAAATGTATGATGGGAATCGAACATATAATATAAATTCCAATGATGGATGAGATATAAATATATACTACCGGCCTATACATGTTTTATTTTCATGATAATGCAATTTAGAGCATAGATATACATTATCTGATATTTTGCAATGCTGTTGACAAGTTTGAAGGCCCCTGGGCCTCTTGTTATTATTATTATTATTATTATTATTATTATCATTATTATTAATATTATCATTATTATTATCACTCTATAAGGTATGTATATCTGTTTCTCTAACTGTCTTATCTATTATTCTTAACCCTTGAAGCGCTGATTTTTTCAATGAAAATCTTGGAACCCACAGGTTTTTTTTCGATTTAAAATCACCATAGGCTTAACTGTCTTAGTCAGCTCTTCTCGATTCATTTGAATACCTATGTTATGGGTCTACGGCTATTATGAATCTCTTCAATCTTACAGTGCGGGGAGCGACTTTAGACGTCAGAGTCTGACGTCTACAGACGTCAGATTCTGACGTCTAAAGTTGATCCCCGCACTGTGAGGGTTAAGGTGGATAATACTTGACAGGTTATCAAGAATGGTGATATATGATCTTAAGGTAGGTCGATCGGTGTAATTGTGAGAACACTGATAAAACTCTTGACAATAGATCAGTAGTAGGCCTAGTCCTTGCCTTTAACTATGATTTTTTTCCAATACTTAGTCTAAAATTTTCGCGAATGTTCTTCAGCTGACGACAATTTTAGTAAACTATATGCAATACGTAGCAAGTTTTTATTTCTGATGACCCCTTCTTCCTCATGATGTCAGCCAGAATCGAATAATAATGTTAATCTATTGAATGTAACTTAATGAATGCAAAAATACAAGCTTGAATTATTGTTTACTTTTACAAAGAAGGGCAGATAATGGTAAGATAATGGTTAGCCATTTGTTGAATAGACTCAACCCCTTTAATCTTTAGATTCTGATTAAAATGTAGTTAAGAATCAGCTCCATACAAGGCTGGATGGATTGAAAAACGTGTCTAATTTGCAAAGTGTTTTGTAATAACAAGATGTGTTTGACAAAACACCGAGCCTCTTCCGAGCAGACACTTAGGCCTAACCCTTAGAGCGTTGAAATATTTTTTAAATATCCATGAAGGCCAAAGGGTTTTTTTCAATTCGACATCATCATAAATGTCTCAGTTAGCTTTTTCTAATTCATTTGAATACCTATGTTATGGGTCTACGGTCGTTGTAAATATTTAACTCTCACAGTGTGGGGGGTCGACTTTAGACGTCAGAGTCTGACGTCTATAGACGTCAGATTCTGACGACTAAAGGGTTAATGCTGTAAGGGTTAATGCTTGCCCACTATCTGCGACGCTAAGCCAGCATTCCTCTAACATTGGATTACCGCCTCGTGTTTGTGGGTGACTTGAGGTAGGCCTGTGTTCAGTCATTTGAAGCAGGCAAATAATGAGTCAGTAAGAACCTAAATGATAAGGTACAATCACGTCCCATCGCACGATTATGCACATAGAGTACACACGAAAGCTGTAGAAAGTATCATTGACAATCATGGTGACATGTGCTAAACATGAACTGACTGACTGACCGACCCAAAGCCCTACTGAGTACTCTCATAAATAACTTCGAGGATATTTTCAGTACCCTAAGCAGCACCACATACTCCTTGTCTTTGAACAACTCGAGGCACTGTATATGTACAGCAGCATTCAGCCTGACCGATATTTGAATTTATCCTGGTATCTCTAGTTTACAAACCATAAATGAACCGGTGGTTCAGCTTTATGTCATCATGGGAAAATTAATTTATGTCACTATGGCTACGTTCCTGCAAACGATTCTATTTTGTAGGTGTATAATGTGGTTTTGAACAAAAAAATCCATTCTAATAAACATATAGTAGGACTGATCTACCCTTTCCCATTTATAGAACATTCATACAATGTTGGATCAACGTCGTTTGCTGGTTACTCGTTGAAGTAAAGGGGTCAAAAATGATGAGTAAGATCAACTACTTAGACTACATGAGTAGATATTGTTGTCACAGTCAGATATGATCTTTTTTTTTTGATCGACGTATGACGACGTCTCATCATCTTGTACATATATATCCAATAAAAAGAGTAGACACACTAGTCTGAAACACGTTATCCCAAAAAGCTCAACTGCAACTCTATTATTTACAAAATATATTATCAATATATTTAAATATATCTATTTCTCTAAGTCAATGTTCTGATTATACTGTTGATATCTACCCCGTAACGTGTCCCCCTTTATATTTTGTATGTATACATGTTCACATGCTTATCAATATCATCAGAAAATATAATTTTTATTAATATTATTCGTGTATAGGCTCCTTAGTGTAGAGGAGCGGATAACGAACCTGTGAGCCCCGACCAGTGAGACAGGCGGCAGTGTTTAACCCTTTCAAGTCTAAATTTACCATTGTCATCTTCATCCACTACAAGCCGCGAATTGCTGTCGCAATTCTCGGCTTGTAGTGAATGAAGGTGATTTGATGTGGATTAAAAATTGAAGAAAATTGTCATGTATTGGTAAAGCAGTTTCATGGAAATTTTGGTTCTAAAACCGCTAGTTGTGGGGAAATTAAGTGTGTTTTCAGGGATGTATAATGATGCTTTAATGCATCGTGAGGACCTTAAGGCTATGACATATGTTTGTATAACCAATGGAGAACAAAGGGTCTCTTTTCACTTCGAAATCATCATAAATGTCTCTGTTAGCTCTTTCTGCTTCACTTGATTACCCATTTTATGAGTCTACGGCGATTTAAATGACTGGAAGGGTTATTCAAGGTCCACTGCCTCAACGTTTGACAAGTAATTTAAATATTTTAAAATAAATTCAAAATATCATCACAATATTTTTTCCGATTTCAACCGCACAAAGTCCAAAGATAATAAAATGAATCGGGCTTTAGGCCATTTTTGTGCACATATAGGCTAAATTGGGCCAGGAGAACCTCCTGAGGATGGTGAGATGAGTGAGATGACACTGCCCTCCAGACACAGGATTCGAAATTCAAACCCTGGAGGTCTGAGGCCGAGCACGCTACCTCTCAGTCACGGAGTTTTATGAGTAGATGGGGAAGAAACATTTTAGTTCTTTCAAACAACCGGAACCGGGAAACGAACCCCGAACTCTGGCGTGAAAGGCAGCGGTGCTGACCACAAAACGGTGCATATTCATTTGTAGAAATAAATTGTCCATAATTATAATAAACAATATGACAAGTTTGTGTATACTTTTGACAACGGCACAATCACATTTTGATCTCGTCAACAAGTCTACCGTTCAGCAAATCTAGGGAAAATATTCAAGAAAACACAAGACATTGATTAAATGGTGACTTAATGTTGGGACAGCGTCGAAGACGGTGGTCCAACATTAGGCCAACATTGGTTCACCGTATCCTGTTTGCTGGGATGCACCAAATCAAGCTCTAAACCACAACCCACTAAAATCTATAAATTCATCTCATCTTAGCTTTCTCTCTCTTCCCAGTGGAGACCAGTCTTAGCTTTTCTAGTGGAAATGAGACGATATTAATCATTAACTCTTCAACCGCCGGTGCCGCATAAAAATGTGACATCAACCAGCAAGATTTGAAAAGAGTTGACCTCCATTTCGTCAAATCTGAATAATTTTCACTCACTTGAAGTTGTGGATCGCGTCAGCGAGACACAACTTCATGTGGGTGAAAATTCAAATTGAATAATTAGGCGGTTGAAGGGTTAAACCGCTGAATAAAATAGTTTAAATGGAAAGTGAACAGTTAGGCCTACTGCCTTCTGGCTTAGCCTTATCTTACGACAACATAAGGCTGTGCTAATAAAAAATATAATTCCATGATATTAATAAGGCATAGGGGCCTACGCATAAAAAATAAACTTTAATTGTTCTATAACGAGTACAATATGTGTACAGTTGCGTGTATTTTATTGCAGTTTGATCACCATTGACAACCATGTCCTTCAGATAGCTGCGGGTGTACATTCCCACTAGGGACACGACGTTGAATAATTTTGCGGGTAAAGGGTTAAACCGCGGAATTAAATAGTTTCAAATAGTTTAAATGAAAAGTGAACAGTTAGGCCTACTGCCTTTTGGCTTAGCCTAATATTACGACAACATGTGCTAATAAAAAATATAATTCCATAATAATCATGATAATAAAAAGGCATACGCATAAAAATATGCTGTATGCAGCTGTTGTTAACTTACTCTCAACTAGGGCCCAGGGCCATTCATTTCTGTGCTTGGGACTACATCTTCACGCGGATTGCAACAGATCACGTTACCACCACTTCTCGTAACCTTTTTGCCACATAGATCCCAGTAAACACAACATATTTGTATAACATTTATACAATGTTGGGGCGGCGTTGTATAAATGTGATCACAGATGTATTTTGTTAACTGGGATGTCATGACGTCGCTCAAATCAGATCACATTATTCAAATAGATGGCTACAGGCCACACACCTGGGGTCGGGTGCATAAAAATTGTGCGGAAGTTGCGATCTGCGATGACTCAGCGTCGTCGCACACTCAGCGACTGCGTGCGGTGCATAACCTCATCGCATGCGTGCAAAAATGAGCGACAGCGACAGCGACAGCTATGCTCCCCTTTTCCCCCTTTTCTGCTCACATAAATCATTTAAACCCTCAAAATAACGAGTGTAGACCCTGTGTTAAAGTGGAAAAAATAGATTGGATAAAGTTCAAGGTCACAAGAGGTCAAGATGTGGCATTATATGATCCCTGATCAAATTTCAGCACCCCTCAGCTTAAGATTTTCATACACTGTAGATACATTTTGTAGCAATTTCCTCATATTCTTCAGATATATATATATAAGGATTCAATAGAATGTAGTTAATAGCATCCCGCGACCAAGTGTAAAACTGACTGGACACTGTGAATCCCAAATGGCTCTAATGTCGAGTTCTCGCAGAATGCATAGCACTTTGACAAAATGATCCCAGGAATTACAAGTCTCTGTTACACCACATCTTTCAGACTAGAACACAGTGAATTCGTCATTCAGCTCGGCTTTAAAGAGGTTGACATGAATGTATGTACATGTTCTCTGCTCTCATCTATTTTCTTCTCTGATACATGTACATAGTTTTGTTTGTCATCATTCTCCCCTTAGGTGTTGAATCTGTCAAAATGTTCTCAGCCCCACTGACATTGATCGACCCACTTGCGAATGTGGGATAGGTACAACATTAATGAAAGTTAACGAACCTAAACACAACAGTCAATACCAATCTGTTGAATTCAGAGGTCATTCATAATTATTTTACAGGCAACACACACACCCTCTCATTACAAGTAGCAGACAAATGAGACTGGTCTAATTGATTTAAATGCTATTTATTGTACACTATAAAATATTATGTCAGAACTGGTAGAAATCCTACGGTTTTTTAAGTGACATGTCCATCTGTAACCAGTAAGCGAATTAAAGGCGCTCCACGACGGTATTGTTTATTCACTGTTTTTTTAATACCTTGAAACGGGTGGCCAAGCTGTCATAGGCCTAATTCCCATTTTTGTCTGCGAATTTAATGCCCTGATCAAATACAATGGAGACGCATTCATAACATGCAAATGTATTGTTACCTCATACATTGTGTTGAAAGTTAGTTTATTTTCTTTGCAGTTTAATAAAATTGTAATTACCTTCCTCTGTGACCAACGTGACTATTGGACATATTTGGTTTATATTACTATTCCCTGATATCCTAATTGAGTTGTACAGCATTGGAATAGCGATGGTGTCGTGAATGCCTTCAATGACAGATAATTTGAGGATAAAGCCTTTTGTGCTTTTAATGTCTGATAATGAAATGAAATGAATCGGGCTTTAGGCCACTTTTGTGCACATACAGGCTAAATCGGGCCAGGATGAACTCCTGAGGATGGTGATATGAGTGAGACGACACTGCCGTCCAGACACAGGATTCTGAATTTAAACCCTGGAGGTGTGAGTCCGAGCACGCTACGTTTCGGTCACGGAGGTTCCCCACAATACTGAGTTTTACGAGTGGATGGGGAAGAAACATTTGTGTTTCTTTCAAGCCGACGAGACCGAGAAACGAGCCCCAAACCACTACCAAAGGCCCTCGCCCTTTAATGTCTTGTAGCGGCCTTACTACGCATTTATTTGTGTGATAATCAATGTTACTGGCCAGTAATTTAAAAAAAGAAAACATTATTTAATCGGCAATAAATTCAAGCTTTACCTGAGCAGGCAACAATACTTAATGAGATGAGCATCAATCCTACCAACGGGTAGCAAACGCGAAGCGTTAGCACGTTAACACACAATTGTTTTGATGTTGTGGATGGCGGACAAACATCAGGTAAACATTAATGTAGCATGTTTGCTGGGAGGCTAATAGTGATGAGCAGATTTCCTCAGCCATGCCATGCATTTCGGCTCAGATGCTGCAGCATGTGTATTTGGGGAGGGGGTGTTGAAGGACAGACATTCAATGTAATTGGCTTGCGCGCTATTTGGATTTCTAACTACCACGTTACTGTTTATAGGGCTATAACACATTATCTTTAACTATCAAATATTCAAAATCCCGTATAAATGTGAAATTATGACGGTTTTCTAGAAATTGTGTTTAAAGTCTACTATTCTAAATATATTTAATAAGACCGATGATACGAATGAAATATATTGTTTCTAAAAAACGCTAATAAGATATACTTTAATAGAATGAAACACTTAATAAGTAAATTGTAATTCCTCTGAAAATAGGAGCCGTTTTAATTCTTAGGGTTGCTGAAATTTCATCAGGGATCATGTTATGCCACATACTGACCTCTTGTGACCTTGAACTTTATCCAATGTACCAATGTAATTGATTTTTTTCTACGTGTTCACAGGGTCTACACTCGTTACTTTGAGGGTTTAAATGATGCTGTCATTACATGTATCATTAACTGTGAAATATTCCCAAAATCCTGAAAAAAATGAAATTATGTCGGTTTTCAGAAGTTTTTTTTGTAAGTTCACTAATTACTAGTATTGAATGTGGCTCTGATGGTACCAATAAAATATTTGATCACCCCTAGTATTTAAAAAAAAACCCCTTTTATATGATAAACTTCACTGGAAGAAAATGTTTACTAAATCAAGTAAATTGCAATTCCTTTAACAATTGAAGACGTTTTAATTCTTAGGGGCGCTTAATTTTGGGCGAGGGTCATATTATTCCACATCTTGACCTCTGGTGACCTTGAACTTTATTCAATCATGTCGATTTTCCACCATCCCGTCACATGGTCTACACTCGTCATTTGCATGGGTTCGATTCCTGTCTGTGTCTGCTGTTATGCTCACGCTAAGAAGATACACAGCCATTTTGGTCGTTTGTCGCGAGCGTACATGACACAAACAGAATGCGTGGAGCTCTAAAGCTAATATTTTTGCGTCTGCGGCAGCCCTGCCCTCGCCGCAGAATTAGACCGTTTCGGTCGCATATTCAGCGATGAAAACTGGCCGCACATCTTTATGCACACGACTTTTTTGTAAACTAGCGATCAGCGACGAAATTCAGCACGTTGCGACAGCGATAACGCTTTATGCACCCGACCCCATACGTGGATGGCCCCAGGCCACACACTTTAAATAGATGGCCCCAGGCCATATACCTTAACTTAGTATATTCGGCCTGCAGCCACACACTTTTTAAGTTGATGGCCCCAAGCCACACACTTTAGCTTGATGGCCCCAGGCCACACACTTTAGATTGATAGTTCCAGGCCACACACTTTCAGTTGATGTCCCCAGGCCACACACTTTAGGAGATATGCCCCCAGACCACACACTTTGAGTAGATTGCCCCAGGCCACACACTTTAAATAGATGGCCCCAGACCATATACTTTAACTTAGTATGCAGCCTGCAGCCACACACTTTTTAAGTTGATGGCCCCAGGCCACACACTTTAGGTTGATGGCCCCAGGCCATACACTTTTAGTTGATGGCCCTGGGCCACACACTTTATTAGATATGCTCCCAGACCACATAGTTTTAGCATAGGCCTCGATAACACAAAGTGTGTGGCCTGGGGCCATCAATTTAAAGTGTATGGTATGGAGCCATCAACTTAAAGTGTGTGACCTGGGGCCATCAACTTAAAGTGTGTGGCCTGGGGCCATATCAACTTAAATTGTGTGGCCTGGGGTCATCAATTTAAATTGTGTGGCCTGGGGCCATCTATTTAAAATGTGTGGCATAGGGCCATCAACTTACAGTGTGTGGCCTGGGGCCATCAATTTAAAGTGTGTGGCCTGGGGCCACCACTTTTTGAAGTGTGTGACCTGGGGCCAACAACCTAAATTGTGTGGCCTGGGGCCATCAACTTACAGTGTGTGGCCTGGGGCCATCAACTTACAGTGTGTGGCCTGGGGCCATCAACTTAAAGTGTGTGGCCTGGGGCCATCTATTTGAAGTGTGTGGCCTGAGGCCATCAACTTACAGTGTGTGGCCTGGGGCCATCAACTTAAAGTGTGTGGCCTGGGGCCATCTATTGCAAGTAATGGGAAAATATAGTATCCTTACAAAAGTTATTTAAAATGCAAATCAGTATCCAGCTTTGTTGTAAAATTCTGTTTTTTTCATCGAAAATCTGGGACCGGGACAGTTGAGCAGCGTCATCTTCAGGCAAGAAGGTTCTAATTAGCAATAGCACAGCCTTCACTCTTGCCAAGTCATCTAAAATCACTGTTTGGCTTTGAGCCAGTTCTTCCAACTTGATCAACACACGCGAGTTCACATCTGAAACAAGAAGATAATAGAGTAAGCGCGGCTTGAGTGATGCGGAGTTCAATGAATGTGAAATTCTGAACGTTTTCCATACTTTTTTATATTTTCAGTCATTGTCATACAAAACAATCTTAACAAATATACCTGTGTGATTTTTCATTCATTTTGTGCAATAAAAAAATTCAAAAGAAAAAACATACGGACTGTTTTGTGCACCTAAGGCCTAATAAAAAAGGCCATTGTAGACAGTTGACATTAGCGGGCCTACCGCATAAAAAATCACTGGGTATCGTCTCGCGGCCGGAGTGAATCGGCAGCACTCGGAGTGTGTGTGTATCAACTTGAAGTGAGGGGCCTGTGGCCATCTAGTTAAAGTGTGTGGCCTGGTATTGGGTCATCTATTTGAAGTGTGGGACCATCTACGTATCAGTTGTGTGGCCTGGGGCCATCTAAGCATGGTTTACTAAAGTTTAAGTACACCTAATTTGGATGGCCCTAGGCCACACACCTTGGAATTGATGGCGTAGTAAAATATCGATTCGAAAGTAGTTATCAGGTTATAAGATGGCTCTGGGCCCTAGTTGAGAGTAGAAAAACAACGACTGCGTTCTATAACGGGTACAATATGTACAGTTGCCTGTATTGTATTGCAGTTTGATCACCATTGACAACCATGTCCTTCAGATAGATGCGGGTGTACATTCCCACTGGGCACACGACGTTGTTGCGACGTTGAATCAACGCCAAAGACGTTGATTCAGCGTCGCAACAACGCCGTATGCCCAGTGGGTTGTTAATTTAGACATATTAACCTTCAAGCCACTGAATAAAATAATTTAATTTTTCACTCACAGAGGCCTATCGCTACCGCGACCCACAGCGTCAAGTGTGTAAAAATTACCAAGCAAACACAAAACATTTGTATAACATTTATACAATGTTGGCCCATCGTCGAAGACGTTGAGCCGACGTTGCATGAATGTTATACATATGTTTTTTGTTTGCTGGGTATTTCTTTAACCCTTTGAAGCCTGAATTTACCATTGTCATCTATATCCACTACAAGCCGCGAATTGCGACAGTAGTGGATGAAGATGATTTGATGTGGTTTCTAAATTACAGAAAATTGCCATGTATTGGTAAACCAGTTTCATGGGAATTTTCTGTCTAAAACCATTAGTTATAGGGAAAATAAAGCTGTTTTAAAGGATATAAAATGATGCTTTAATGCATCGTGAGGGCTTAAAGGGTTAATGTGACCACACACATTTGCAAATCTTGACGTTGAAGCACACATTTCGTTCCCAATAACTGAGATTTAAACAGTTACTAAAACGGATTCCTTTTGTTTAAACGCTGGTCCACCGTCTACTACGTTGGACCAACTTTAACACAACGTTGATTCAACGTCTTGTGTCTGCTGGGCCGCTTACTCGTGAAGTAAGCAGATATACGTCTTGTCTTACAATTTATAGTGGCAATGAGAGAAAGGTAACTCTTACACCAATAAATTTAACTAGTTTAAATGAAAAGTAAGAAGCTACTGCCTTCGGGCTTATGACAACATAAGGTTGTGCTAATGAAAATATAATTACGAAGGCATATATGCATAAAATTAAAATTTAATTGTTCCATCGAATTTTGCCTTCGCAGAGCAGCATAGTAGCGCTTAGCGGTTTTAGCGTTATATAAGATGAATCTCGGGATCTTTAGAGGGATGTCTCCCCCCACTCCACCCCCCCCCCCCCCACGGGAGCTGCTTCATGTGATCATGGTCCTGTCATCACCTGATCCCGACGATGACTCGTGTATTATTTGGTCGTGCACCAGAACTAATTAATCAGTTAATCTTGTGACCCAGTCACTCGCAAAGTTGTTTCACTTGGTTTACCGTCCTTTGTCGGCTGCCGATATCTAATGAATATATTACCCAGGTGAACTAACAAAGCAAGTTCAAAATCCAAATCAACACGTGATGTTGAACCTATGCTGGATTTATGTTGGGCTGCCGGCGCTGCGACGGCGGCCCAACATTAATCCAACATTATGGGCTTCGGTCCAGTTTTCGTGTCTGCCGTGATTGAGTCAAAACAGAACCGATGCTTTGTCATTGTTTCTGGTGTAGGCTATTCAAGAGGTCATCCTGTCCTATATATACAGAGACACCCGACTAATTAGACCAGTTTCTAGCCGTCATTCCCACAAATAGCATCATGGCAGGACGTAGATTTACAACACTGTGCGGCCCTCACGGCCCAGCGAAGCTTGATCTTCTGAGCCGAGGCTGCAATGGGCACACCTCATTCGTCAGAAAATTGACAACGGCGGCTTTGAAACGGCGACTTTTAACCACAGATCAAGTTAATTCATCTTTCTGCAGACGCAGATGGTTACACAAGACACCAGTCTCGCAAAGTAAGCATGGTGATCAATCATCAATTCAATTTAAATCCAGCTTGTTTAGTACAGACATACCACATTTACAGGTCCGTATTTTCGTGCAAGTTGCGATATATCGTATACGCATCGGATTGGTCAAGATGGACATCTCGACCATCTCGAAGCCTACGATATATGATATATCGCAACTTGTATTAAAATAGCCATGACAAAGGAATATGACCAGCAAACATGAGACGTTAGGCCAACGTTCGCTTACTGTTGGCTCAGCGTCGTAGACGATAGGCTAACAGTAAACCAATGTTAGCACAATGGCTCATCTATGCTGGGTTATACACACCTACAGACGTATATGACGTATTATTTAAAACAATTGTATATACACTGATATATTCGCACAGCCGTTTTTATACATTAAAAAAGTCATTCAAAATAGTCTCGACTTCGGGCTTCCTTCGGTCGCGACACATCACATTTTCTGATAACATAATATATTTAAAAGAAAAGAGTTATATTGCATTCTATATATCAGAGTACTATAATGCACGATGGTATACATGAAATGCGGCGACAAATTCCTTGGAACATGGTACCTCATAAATACACACTTGTAAGTTAGTGAATACTGATTTTATTTCTAGATTAATTATGGATGCAATTGAAACGAAATGAATGAGGTTTTAGGCCACTTTTATGCACATGTAGGTTAAACCGGGCCAGGAGAACTTTTGGTGAGAGGAATGAGATGGCATAGCCCTCCAGACGCAGAATTAAAAATTAGATCTCTGGCGGTCTGAGGTCGAGCACGCTACCTCTCGGTCACAGAGGCTCCCCACACTATTGAATCTTCAAGAGTGAGCGGCGAATGATTATTTTGTTTCCTTGAAACTTGAATGCCAGAGGGGGGGGGGGGTTCGAACCCGCGATCCTCGACTTTCCAAGCAGGCATCTTTAACCACTGCACCATGCCCCCCGTGATACAAATACGAGCAGAACTATACTATAGATCTGCTAATTTTCGCGTGTTCAAATTTTCGCGATTTTGGGACATTACAGGAAGTTTAGATTTCGCGATTTTTCATTTTTCTTTCGTAGCGCTATTATAATAATAATTTTAGCGAGATTCTTAAATTCGCGAATTTGTTCACTTCGCAAACCTCGCGAATGATACCAGATCTACAGTAGTTAGCTTCACTTGCAATAACCAGCATCCCTAAATTGTCTAAATCACCGTAAACATAATTATGATAATTCATAGTTCTCTCTGGTGAGTCTTAGTAAGTCGTAGTTTAACATCGAGAAACTCGAATATGAATACTAATCATATTATCGACGAACATCGTTATCGTTGAACCAATGTTGTTTTAAGGTTAGGCCAGCGTCGCAGACGGTGGCCCAGCATTAGGACAACATTTTTTCAGCCGGTCGTGTCTGCTGGGATTATGTACATGCAATTTGTCGATTTCAAACGCTGAAGCTGACAAACAGGGGGGGGGGGGGGTTCTAGACAAGTGGGCTTCAAACAATTAGCCCGATAAGAAAACAACGGTGGTTCCGTCACTTCAGCGTGATTACAATCTCAAAGTCAGAAAGCTAGACCAGCTCTGATCATCAGGATTATCAGAACACCTAGGTTTACACTAGTAGTAGGACTAGGTGATTACTAGATTACAATAGTCTATGATGGTTTAGATTTCTGACACTCTCACCTTCTCACCTGCTCCGGCAAACACGTGATGAGACCCCATGTTAGTTTGATGTTGGGCCAGCATGGCAGGCAATAGACTGCATTGAACCAGCATTGGTTTAGCGTCTCATTCTTAGTGTTTCCATCTATTTCGGTAATTTATTTATGGTATTTTATTTATATATGGTAATTTCGCGCAGAACATGATTTCCATTTTTGCAAACTGTTTAGATTCTAAAAACATTTGTTATCAACATTTTTAAGATTCCAGAGATAACCCAAACAAACTATTTTTACACCTAAAATATGGTCGAATGCTAGTGGACAGCATTGGGCCACATGTTGATGCCGCCCAGCTTTGTCAGACAATTGGTGCTGCAGGCGAATCCCTCATGCCCTCGCTTTCAGACACCAATAAACGTCGGTGTCTTTCATGTGCCTTGGAGTAGGTTTTGATCCCACCGTCTGAGATGGTGAGGATTTGTGGTATAGAGTGTTGTATGCTGCAGACAGTTTTGTTTACAAGGCAATATACGACCTGGATATAAAACTAGTTTAGTCTTCTTCCGTCCTTCTTATTTGTTTTACGATTTTTTGGTATTTTTAGTTAAGATCATCAGTAGGCTATATATAACTTCTTATAAAAAAAATTGTGAGAAATGTATTATGTATTAGAATAGCCTACTAGTAGCGTTAACCTCTTCATAAGCACGGTGGAACTTAACTACCAACAGGCTACAATTTTATTATGGTTACATTTTTGCGATTAAATGTTAGCTTAATTTTGGGCCGCTGTTTACGACGTTTCCCAACATTAACCAGTTAAGTGCTGGGTTAGGGATGGTCCAGCGTCGCAGACGGTGAGCCACCATTAAAACAGCATTGGGTAGACGCCTCATGTAACATGAGGCGTCGAGGCAATGCTGGGTTATCACTGTAATGCAAACTGTTTTGAAGGTTAAGCGCTAAAATTCCTTACTCTACTATAATATAATAGATTACGATGATTATGTCTTGAGTATTCAAACACTAGTTGTATTCTTTTACTCCATTCCATAATCAAATACCTATTCTATTACCAGAATAATTTTAATTAAGCTAGTTTTGCAAGTTAGTTCAGTATTACCAAACAACATATTTTTATTCTAATATTCGGATGCTTAGCACGTATGCCACCTATGATACGTCAATGGTGGTAAATATATATTACTAAGATCAATGGGTATATTACTTTAAAAAAAAATATTTTTCGATGGGCCTGTGTCAGTTCTCGGAAATTATTAGATATGTACGAATGTTAGATTTGTCGAATAATTGTAAATCTATCTGTACGTGTAATAAGACAGCAATATCAGATAGAAAAGGGTAGACTTCCATCATGTTATCTTATGTCTTACATGTATGTCAGCTGGAAAATAGGAGAAAAAATGTATTTAAAATCATACTATCATGATTATGTACCTATAAAGAGAAGTTCCGTTTCGCTAAATTTAAAATCACAATTTTTCACTGATTAGGCTCCTACTACGTTCAAGCGACACAATCAGGCCAAAATCATCAATTTTATTTTTGACTTCTTGATATGTCCATATGATATTTCACCATGTCCATAGACTAGAATTGCAATTTTTTTTTAAATATTTTGTGTTGTGAATTTACCGGCTAAAAGCGAAATAAGGACGAGATTTAATTTCAGACATGCATGTTCAAAATAAGACATAGGGCCTACTGGAATAACTGATAGCCGAAGCGAGGTTTTGGCACACTTGCTACGTTGCCACATCAACCGGGTAATTTAAAAGACTACCGCAATTCTAGTCTATGGACATGTTCACATATTATGATTTTTGACCTGACAGTGTCGCTTTAATTTCGTTCACTTTTAATATTTAGATATTTGTTTCAGCAATATTACGAAGTCAGTACCCATCAGTGGAGATCCCAGAGTTATCAATAGCACAGTATGTGTTTGAATTGATGGATAACTATGGCAACCGTCCTGCTCTGGTAAATATAACCTGTTGTGTAGTTTTACAACCAACGTAGACATGATAGGAAGGTTGTACAGAGATATTTAGAGTATGCCAAAGAAATCAAATTAGACACTTTACTCCATATAATCACGTTCGCTTATGAAAGTGTAAAG
This sequence comes from Flabesymbios commensalis, assembly GCA_964017125.1. NCBI lineage: Eukaryota > Metazoa > Annelida > Polychaeta > Terebellida > Flabelligeridae > Flabesymbios > Flabesymbios commensalis. Next base: position 55,495,527 of record OZ024916.1, on the reverse strand, counting down.
TTACATAATAATACAATATATTTATTCAGGGTAGAAGTATTAGCGAAAACACTATTTTACATAACTGCCCTGACTAGGCATCCGTGCACCATGAAAAATAGTGCATAGTTGTAAAAGTAAAATTATAATATTGCAAACAGTATGATGAAAACATTAATCTTTTACATAATTATTGCTGACTAGGCCTCTGTGTAACATACAAAGCAGTGTATAATTGTAAAAGGAAAAGCATAATATTACAAAACTACATCAAAACATTATTCTGAGTTAGCTAAAAACTGTTTTAATGTTTGTTTAAAAACATTAATCGTATCAATGTTTCTTATAATGTCTGGTAAATTATTCCAGATATTAGCACCAGAATATTGTAAAGAGCATTTAAAAGAGCTTTTGTTAGCTTTGGGTAAAAACAATTTATTTGGACAGCATGATCTAGTTTTACGGGTTACGATATCTCGAGATAGAGTAAACAGGTCTGTTATATAACTCGGTTGCAACCCTACTAGAGATTTATATACAGTTATAGCGGTAAAATAATCTCTTCGTTGACAAGCATTTAACCAACCGAGATCTTTAACAATATCTATACCTCTTACATTCTAGTCAAAATTGTCACTAATACTCCGTGCCGCTCGATTTTGTAGTCTTTGTAATATTTTATAGTTGGCATCGGAAGAATATCCTCAAACAGATAAACAGTAATCGATTTGTGATTGAACAGTTGCCATATAGTATTTAATCAAACAGTCTTCATCCTTCTGAAATGAGCAAAAGTTGAACCCCATGAACACCTGATTTCTGCCTTCATTTTTAGATGTAAACTGCTATACCGCAGTTTTCTCCTCAAAGTCTGTGATAATGTAAGTAGTAAATAAAAAAAAGTAGTAAATAAAAGGAGTGATTATCAGCCAGGGCTAACTCACAAACAAAAGTATCCTTCATGCCCAGATATTTCACTCTCATGTAGTCAAGTGTCTATCACTCATCATGCTCATTGATCTTTTCAATTAAAATGAATTTATATACTACTCTATAATACCAGTGTATTGACGAATCATGTAAATTAATCAAACCAACATTGGGTGAACAGTTTGTGTTTGCTGGAAATATACACCAGACACGTGTGACCAGGGGGGTGATTTTTTGTTTTCAGATTGACAGTGACACAGGAGAGGTGTTGTCCTTCTCAGAGATGAAGGAGAGGATAGCGGCAGTGTCCAGTGGACTGACCAGGCTGGGTATGACACAGGGGGACACCCTGCTCATGATCAGCTACAACAGCCCGGACTATGTGGTGATGATGTACGCTGTCTGGATGCTCGGGGGTACTGTCAGCATGATTAACCCAGCTTACAAACCAGGCGAGTGATTCACAAAATAAAAGCCCATTCTAATACCTGTTTGGTCTACATATATCCACCAGGTTGAGCTTATATGTAACGAGCGCTATGATTTCTGGGTATAACCTTATCCTTTTAATGGTTCACAGTAGAACACTACAATGACTACATGCACTTTCATATTTCTGTTTCACCCTGAAATGGGAATTGTGTACCCAAATAAGCAATATTATTATGATCGAATTGTGATAATCTATCATTTAATATGACTGTAGAAGAAAAACTATTTTATTAAGTACCAGTAAAGGTAAACAAAACTGCATAGTAGGCCTACTTTTTTCACCATAACTCATTAATCATTACCTTAAAGGTAATTTAGGGAAGGATATTAGGTAATAATGTTGTTACAGACAACAAACGCTGGCTTAACATTGAAACAAGACTGGGTCAGCGGTTTGTGATTATTGGGTGATCACCATACAACCAGGATGCATGAGTTCTGTTTTTATATAATATATACGTATCACGAGTATAGCAGAGATGGTCTCACTATTTAAATTTCACCTCCTTGGCCCCCTGACTATTTGTCAGGTTTTATCAAACGCTGTAATATGAAAACTACACAGAGCACTGTGTATAGGTTGTCCCAAACAGACACAGATAGCATGTGCGTCTCAAAAGGTCGCCAACTCACCACACAGGTGTATGCCTGCACCCACCCCTTCCCCTCCATGACACATATGCGCCAGCCGATCAGAGAACTTTTAACAGGACAGCCGCCCAATCACAAGCTTACTACGATAGGATGAAAATGAGAGTGGGGGGAATGTGACGTCAGCCCATCTGTACAATATACCATGCAGAATCGCAATGCCTACAGTTGACAGTGTATATAAAAACTAATGTTAGTAATAATAATCTACGTGTTTGCCTTACAAAGTACCCCACTTAATGATTATGAAATGAATGATTGTGAGAATAAGGCCACTGTTTTTTATTTCTCTGTTTTAGATAAAAAAAATCCAAAATCTAATGAGGGGAGGCGGTAAAAAAACATTTAAGAAAAAAAAAACATTCAACCTATTTTCGGAAAAGTTAATGAAAATAAAAAGAAAAAAATAAAGAAAAAAACATAAGACAAATTTATGAAAAAGTTAATGAGGGCGGCGGAATAAAAAAAAGTTTTGACATATTTTAAATAAAGTTAAGGAGGGTGACGAAAAAAACAAGCCAAGAAAAACAATAGCTGGAAAAAAGATTTTTCATTTCCTGAAATGAACTTGTTTTTTATCGGATTTTTTTTTCTCTACCGAAATTTAATGTTTTTTTTAGAAAATTGGCAACAATTCAATGCACGCGCTGGGCAGAAAAAAACCACAAGTTTTTTTTGGTAATGCGCGGCCTAAATCAAATGCGCGCGCTCATCTAAAACAGAGAAAAAAACATAGTGGCCTAACGTAAGGCGCCAGCTATGCTTCTATCTTAATATTTACACCGTATGTATCTATCTTTTTTAGAAGAGATGTTAAACCAAGTTGAGAAGGCGGGTGCCAGTTTTATATATACAGACGAGGAATCCTACCAAAAAGCCGCACAACTCTCACAAACTCCCCACATAAACATTAAGGTAAGCTAAATAAAACTGCTGCTCAGTTAAAGAAGGTTAGTCGTTTCGCTTCACTGATCAATGATATTTATATGATGACGGACCCACTCTTCAGAACGTTGGCCACGTTGTGCATGCGAGTGGACCTACAACATGTTCTCATGGAATCTTGACGACCCACCTACTTTAATTGTGTATTGCGTTATAAAATGTCTGCATACATCGATGATAAAAGCACAAAATGAGCCACGCATGACCATAGATGAGCTGCTTGGATCAGCCAGGGAGAGACATCTCAGTAAAGGAACTTAAGATTGGTCTTGAGCCGGTATCACCAACCAACTTTTAAGCCCAAAAAGCTTAACCCACTCTAATTTCTTTGCTATTACCCTTTTTTGTTAAACTCAAAAAATAATAAGTGAGAAATGATAATTACATTTGTCAGATTGGAATATGTTTTCTATTAAAATTGTACAAATATTAGTAATTTTCAACAGTCCATTCCAATACGCCCCAGAATAAAAATCGATTAGTAAACAAATTACACCTAAATGAGGCTGAACTTTCACTTTTTTATAGAAAATAATCAGCCATGGAAACCACAGGGGAGCAAATATTGTGAGTTACGACACTCTGATAGCTGACAGTGGCAGTGCGGCAGTGACAGTGAGTGTCAACTGTAGAGATGACGTCGCGATGATGCCTTTCTCTTCGGGTACCACAGGCCTGCCCAAAGGTGTCATGATCAACCACTACAGCCAAGTGGCCAATATACTACAAACTCGGTGAGTAGGCGAGTAGGCTATACTGGTGAAACAAACTGTTATTTTGTAAAGGTTCCCGGTGCTTTTATTATCACAAATGTAAAGTGATCATAGGGATACATGTCCTGGGTGCCTGTTTTGATGTTATCGACTGGTTTAACCCTTTCAGCGCGGGAACCGACTTTAGACGTTCACACACGTCAGATTATGAATAAAATAATTATAATTGTCTTATACCCATAACATAGGAATTAAAATGTAGCGAAAACAGCCAACTAAGCCATTTATGATGTTTTCAAGTTGAAAAAACCTTTTGGTCTGCATGGTATATACAGAAATATTTCAGCGTTGTAAGGGTTGATTCATCAGCGGGTGATAAAAACCCCAGTTCCATAGATTCCATAAACTCAAAACTGGCCTTTCAGGCTTGTGCTGGCGATCTAAACCAATACTTTCAACACTGATAAGATCTGTGTGCATTTATACACCAGTTTGGAGTCACATAGGTCTGATGTTACCTGAGCCGAGAGTGACAGTTTGTGATTATGCCGCCTTGGTATACAGCAGGCAAATCAAAACATTATAAGCTGGCTTGAGCAAGATTTCAATTAATGAATGAGTAGTCACAAATTATTACATTTTAACTGCTGTATTTTTTCTATTGATCATTTCATAGTCTATGATTTAGTCATACGAAACGTAAATGTTGAAAAATGATGAGGCCCGTGGATAAGTAAATGTCACAATCAAATAGTCGATATCGTTTTCATGAATATAAAATTGTGCACATGTGATTGTTTCAGCTCTGACTTATTCTGGAAGCAGACAGAAGGTGCTGTACTCCTGGGCTGCCTTCCTTTCTATCATATGTTTGCCATCCACACTAATATATGTGCCGGGGTGGCGTACGGTCAAACTACGGTCTGCATGCGACGATTTGAACCTGAACAATTCCTCGTCAATATGGACAAATACAAGGTAAATATGTATACGATTTCTACGTGGTATATGAAAATCAATGAGAAATAGCACAACCGGGGTTTTTGCACTAAATGGTGAATTTATTCTCCAAATATTAGTAACCCTTATCCTGCTAAGTTAATTTATTTAAAATTTCATCCACTTGAAGTTGTGTCTCGTTACCGCGACCCACAAGTAGCTGAAAACTACCCATATTTGTTTAATTTGAGCACAATTTTCTTAAATATCGTCATGTGTAGACATTATTTCGCAGTAACAGTGATTAAAACAGACTAATAAAACAGATTATAATGACCTCGTCGTGATCAACAGGATAAGCGTTAATACTTACACGATTAACCATTTAACCGCCAAAGTATTCAATTTGAATTTTCACCCACTTGAAGTTGTGTCTCGCTGACGCGATCCACAACTTCAAGTCAGTGAGAATTATTCAGATTTGACAAAATGAAGATCAACTCTTTTCAAACCGTGCTTGATGTTACTTTTTATTTTTTACATTGTTTAAAAGGTGGTACTTCATGTGCCAATAAAAAATGGTAATATATTCGGAACCGGCGGTTAAAGGGTTAACACATTAAGGTCTCAGTGCGGTGGCGCTTAACCCGTTATCCGCTGTGTTATTTAATTTTATTTTTACCCATTTAAAGTTGTGTCTCGCTAACGCGGCCCACAATTTCAAGTGGTTGAAAATTACACATATTTGTTTAATTTAATTTGATGTGAGACCAAACATTTGCAAATATTGTTGTTTAACCCTTTCAAGCCTGAGTTTACCATTGTCATCTTCATCCACTACAAGCCGCCAATTGCTGTCGCAATTCTCGGCTTCAAGTGGATGAAGATGATTTGATGTGGGTGAAAAAGTAAAGAAAATTGCCATATATTATTAAACCAGTTTCATGGATATTTTCACTCTAAAACCCTTGGTTGTAGGAAAATTTAGTCTGTTTTCAGGGATGTTAAATGATGATTTAATGCATCGTGAGGGCTTAAAGGGTTAAACACACCGTTCATTCCCAATGCAAGTGATTTGATCGCCAAATAAAACATATTTAAACGATTATAGACGTGCACGGAGCTTAAAAAAAGTTAAAAACAACAAAAATGTTGACTGAAATGTATCACATGTGCTGGTACATATCTCAAATAACTCAGATTGCAAATTGTGACACACCCTATTTCTTTTGAGGTTTTTAGCTTAAAATGGCATCAGTAGGCCTAATTCCAGCTTCAAATGAAATCTGTTTTATAATTTTTTTACCTCTTATCCTGCTGATGACGACTATTGTGGTTTTTAATCTGCTTTATTTTCCGATCAAATTACTGTTATTGGCGATGAAATGTGTGTCTAAACATCAAGATTGGACAAATATTTATGTTCAAATATACAAATATTAGTAATTTTCAGCTAGGCTTACTTGAAGTTGTGGCTCCGGTAGTAGGACACAACTTCAAGCGGGTGCAAATTTTAATAAATTTACTTATTATATTTTATAACATGTCAAAAAATAGTAGTTAAGATTTGCAAGATTATGTGGAAGCATTGTTTGGATACATATGTCATCCATGTTAGTCCCAACTCTATACTCTAAAAGAATGAAGAATAATAAAGAAAAAACACTTTACGATTAATATGTGAAATTGTGCACTATATTTTATATTTGTATGTTTTTAGGTCAACACATTGCATCTGGCACCTCCAATAGTATTGTTTCTCTTGAATAACCCTGGGGCTCAGGAGTTCGATCTGAGTAGCTTAGGAAGAGTTGGTGTGGCTGCCGCACCGATATCTGCACCTCTAGTGATTGAGTTCAAAGAAAAGTATCCGAACTGCTGTATTGGTCAAAGTGAGCATATATAAATTATGGTTTGAAAACATTCATAAAAAACGATATCTTACGACCTAAACCCACCCACACACACACCCACCTACCCACCCACTCAAACCTACCAACCTACTTTCCTACCTTCCTATCGTCTTACTTTCTGGCCTTCCTACTTCTTACTTTCCTACCTATTTACCCACCTCATAGTTTCTATTGTAAGGGCAGTTATATATGATATAAAGGCTACATTGTTGGCATAGTTAATTTACGGTATTGGAGGAGAAGTTTGTCGACGGATAAAACTGTTATTTTAAAAATAACATTTTATGAACAAATATTCGTATTTGAACAAATTTTCACTTTGCCCATACCAACTAACTCGTATTAACCTGATATCTGATATCATGATGAAATCTGGTATCATGATAATTATAGTAATTATAGCCTAGCTCGTGAGTTGTCATTATTGTTTCAGTGTACGGCCTCTCAGAAACAGGTCCCATAATGACTATCAATCCTATGAGTGATTGTTTAAGCAAGCCTGGATCAGCAGGCAAACTACTACCCAACACAGAAGCCAAGGTAACATCCCGTCAAACGCGGGATATTCAAACAATGATGCTTTAATGTTGGGCCAGCGTCGAAGACGGTGGCCCAACATTAAAGCATCATTGTTTTAATATATCATGCGAGTAGGAGTGTAAACAGAAATTCCGTCTCTAGCGTAAATTTCGCTGCTGTCACACAGTGTCAGTGAAAAGCCATGAGAGGACTGTTGCACAGGTTAGCAGGAGTGCTGCATCCATGTACTGCTCTACATGTATATCCTAGCAAACAATATACATTGAAACAACGATGGTCCAATGTTGGGTCAACGTCGAAGAATGGGGGTCAACGTTGAACTAGCGTTGCTTCAATGTATTTTCGGTTGGTGTCTATACGTTTTAATGTTATTTTCTACGCTGAAATTCGTCAAGTAGTTGATCTTAAATTATATTAATCAAACTATTAATATTGAATAATGTTGATGTTTCATAAACAGGGATTTTTTTTGGTCATATTAAGCTATATATTGCGTCAGTAAATCCAGCTTCAAATGAAAGTAAAATATAAACTGACATTTCCACCTGACAAATGGGAAGGTGTATGGCCATGTCGAGATCTACGTATGTCATCCTACGTCAGCTGTGACCGTAATCCATTTTTATTGCGTACAATTGCTACTTGCAGCTATAGTGAAGGCCACTTTGTTTAATTTCTCTGTTTTAGATCGGAAAAAAATCTAATGAGGGAGGGCGATAAAAAAAAACATTTAGGAAAAAACATTGAACCTATTTTAGGAAAACTTAATGAGGGCGATTAAATAAAAAAAGCATTGGACAAATTTCTAGAAAAATCAATGAGGGCGACAAATTAAAAAACCTTCTGATCTATTTGAAAAAAAACAAGCCAAAAAAATAGCTGGAAAAATGTTTTTTTATCTCCTGAAATAAACATGTTTTTTCTGATTTTTATTATCTCCCGAAATTAACTGCTTTTTCTCGGCAATCAGCAGCAATCCAATGTGCGCGCTGGGCAGAAAAAAAACGCATGTTTATTTTTGTAGGGCACTGTCTAAATCTAATGCGCGCGCTCATCTAAATCAGAGAAAAAAAACATAGTGACCAAACATATAATGTAGGATGTAGAATGACATACGTAGGCATAGGCATGTACATACTGTCCGTAACACATCAGTATATTGTACGATTGCTACTTATAGGGACAGTAAAATATACGGACGTCATATGGATGCGTATTTACTTTTTCGTGTGTTACAGTTTGTTGACCCTGTCACGAATGAAGAATGTGGAGTGAGTGAGGTGGGAGAGATTTGGTGTAGAGGGCCTCAGAATATGATGGGCTATGTTAAGAACCAGAAAGCCACAGACGAGACTATTGACAGAGAAGGCTGGCTCCACACAGGTCAGTCACCATGGGAACATTTGACTATTAATCTGGTGATACATCGTCACCATGAATAAAGTCCCACAAGGTTCGGTGCTTGGACCACAACTTTTCAGTCTCTACACAGTGCCTCTTGCTGCTATTGCAAGAAAACATGGCTAAGAGTGTCATTTATATGCTGATGACACATAGCCCCATATTATTCTAGATCATATTGCATATACATGCTCTCAAAAGCACACGAGAACATATTATAGAAAGTTTTATTAAAGAAATAGCGGCAGGGATGAGAAGTAATTTCCTCAAATTAAATGATGACAGATCGGAATAGCTACCCTTGGCTTCACACACAACTTGTGACAAGCTTAATTCTCGGTCAGTTCACACTGACCATGAGCTTTATTCAGTGGAGCATCACAGGCTTGGAATCTGGTGTACTGTTTGATTTTAATTCTCCTCTGGAAGCCCATGTAAATAAGCTATGCTTTAATGCCATTTATCATAATTATTAGGAACATAAGTAAAGTCAGAGCGTACCTGTTACGTGAGTCTACACGCAACTGTAATGTCACGTCACGGTAAAACCTTGCTTTATTATATGGCATGCCACAGAAGCTAGTCAGTATCAGTAGACTCTTGTGTGTCCAAAATGCAGGCTTGTGACGTTAACCAGCAGGAGAAAACACACATAGCACCCATATACTTAATGAAACACACTGGCTTCCAATATTTCAGAGACCGAATATAAAATTATCGTTACTGTGTATCGTTCCCTATACGAGCATGACCCAGATTATTTGAAGGACATGTTAAATCATTAGAATCCATCATAGGGCAATGCGATCAACATCTTGTAATAATCTAGAGGTATCACATGCACGTGGTACCGATGGTGGTCCATGAGCCCAGGGGGTGCACCCTCTCCCCCCCCCCCCCCCCCCCAGGACCCTCCATGAGTTGTACCATTTTGTTCAGGGACATCTCCCGGGTCATAATCAGCCTGTTAACACTTGATTTGTTGGGACGAAATTGCCAATATGGCCGATTTTCAAAATGGCCGCCATCAAAATTACCGAACTCACCATACATTCTTAATTGAGCAGATCTTACCACTTAATAAAATTAGAAAGACGTTTTTGGTGTCTAATCGTACATTTAAGTGGTCAAGGAATATGTTGGAACTATTTCCAATTGCCAAATTATAATACTTTTCGTGTAATTCAAGATGGCGTCTAAAAAAATGTCTAAAAATTACATATTTTACATCTATTCACTTTTGAAGTTGTGATTTGTGATTTAAAATATCCCCAGGACTCCCATTGAGTGGTATCATTTTGTTCAGGGACATATCCCGAGTCATAATTAATTGATAGAGAAGAAATTGCCAAAAAGCGATTTTCAAAATGGCCGCTAGCAAAATCAACGAAAATTCTTAAACCCATAGTTGAAGATATCGTGCCTCCTAATCAACTTGAAGCATGATTTTTATGGCAATTCCTACATTTTAATGGTCATGGAATCTGTTAAGCCTATTGTCGATTGCTAAATTATAGCCGTTTTTTTCTGTTGTTGATTATGCCATTTTTTCACGTATTTGTGAAGGCCTCAAAGCCAGCTATTACACCACTTTCAACTCCCCAAGGCGCACAAGCACAGGCTGCAATATCTGGTTTATCTGCATTGTTTTAATGTGTTTGATCTTCCAGATTCCCGTAAAAGTATTGATGGAATCACAATGAGTACCACGAGTGCAGTGCATTATTCCTGATAGAATCCAGAAACCAAGTCTGTCAGGCGTTTGTTGATCCCATGCAGTCCGTGTGTCAACATATATTGTATACATGACAACATGGATAAGATGGAATACAACAAAGAAAACATTGCTGTCTGGGCTGCGAACCATAACAGTCTCATAACTCTGAGCATATTTGCAATATAATACAGCCCTGGAGTCTTTTTATTGATCTGAATATAATGTGGGTATTGTTTTAGCTTGGGTATGCATACCGTCATATGTGCCCAGGGAGTAGGCCTTTCCTTCTGCGAGAATTACCTGTCTTTTTTGGTATTGTGGAGCGAAGTTGTCTTGGCTTCACACATGCAAATGTAATTTTGTGAGTTGAATTTTATTTTCATCATCTGTTAAAAATGTCTTCTAGTCTGATGGTCGCTTTGTCATGTACCCCTGAATAATTAAATTAATCACCACAGCTGCGCCTTCTTCGCTCAACTGACTTCACAGAATTAGGTATTGATCTGTGCTGCATATCACATCAGATGTTTTTTATCATCATGTCAAAGCTTTGCCCACATATATCTTGAAAATTTCCGGTGATCTCACATAAGTTACTAAAAATAGCGTTACCATTCTCAATAATTTGTCCTAGGTGTGTAAGTGTTTAGTGGTGTTGCGCTATCTATATCTTTGATGAGATAATGGAACCCTCCAGATTCCTTCAATACAGTGCAGTCTATGACCCCGGGTTTTTGAATGAGGCAATCAACTCTTCGTCTACACTGCAATTAAGGAATCAGTCCGTGGTGGTGCGCCTTGGAAAATAGCACAGTTGTTATCGTATTCACGCTATATCACTTTAGTGTTTGTACACTCTTTGGAAGTGGTGCTTTTAGCGTAGCAAGATTTCTCATTTCTGGAAAAAGATGTCCAGTTGATAAAACAGTAGAAAAAACCTTTATGAAACACACCAATCAATACTTCCCTAATTCTGTGAAGTGAGTTGAGTGAGGAAGGCACAACTGTGGTGATAAATTTATTATTCAGGGGTACATAACAAAGCGTCCATCAGACTGGAAGACATTTTTAACAAATGATGAAAATAAACTACAACTCATCAAACTACTAAGACAACTTCGCGCCACAATACCAAAAACGACAGTTGATTTTCATTGCAAAACAAAAGGTCCACTTTGTAGAAACATATGACGGTATGCAAAAGCAATACCACACTATATTCACATCAAGAAAAAAAATTAGGGTTGTATCATATTGATGCCCAAGACGAGAGTTATGAGACTGTTAGAGTTCGCATCCAAGACAGCGACATTTGCTTTATACTACTCCATCACACTCACACCTTTTCGTGTACAATATATTTCGACAGAGACTGGGGGACAGCATATAACATACTTGTATATATAACATACATGTTGTCTTGATTATCTCAGGAACACTGCACTGCGCTCATGGTACTCCTTGAATTTAGTAATTGTGATCTCACCTGTACTTTTAATTAATCGGGAAGATCAAACCCATTAAAACAATTTAAATTTTCAGCCTTTGCTTGTGCGACTGGGGGAAACATCGGAAGTTGCAAATGCTTTACTAGATGGCATAATTAACAGCAAAAAACAACGCTGATCTAATTGCCAAAAAGCCTGCATCAGATAGTTATTTGGCGCAATGCTGATACGGCAGTGATGGAGTTTTCTTCTGCTGTTGTTGGTCATGGCTGGACTTTAGAAGATGGAGTGATTGCTCCCTTGTGGTATGAGGGTGATTGCCTTCCAACTATTATGGTGGATGAAGGTCTTTTGGAAGATCAAAGAGCTGGTATCAGTGATGTCGAGTAAGAAGTAGTTGAAATCTGCCTTAATGAGAGTGATCCAGACGTTAAGCCTACATCTAAATTAATTTCTTAACTGTAATGTCTCCTTTAGAAAGACTGTACTATAATACCGTTAAATGACTATACTATTTACTGCGTGAATCACTTAGAGCAATAACATTGGCTCAAAAAGTGTTGTGCAAAAAAACTGGTGGTAAATATGCATATTGTGGAAGTATTGCAGCCAGTCAATTTTTGTAGTGGTCATTTAAAGTGTTGACAGCTTGATGGCTATTAAGGAAAGCTAGTTGAATAAAACGGTATCACCCAAGCAGTGTCCTGGTGGTATGGTACATGTAACGCTGGATCCATCAGAGCGTTATAATGTTAAAGCACGTGATGTTTTGTTATTTTGTGACCGCCATCTTGGATTTCACACACAAATATTATAATTAAGCAATCGAAAATAGGCTTAACATATTCATTGGCCATTAAAATGTAGGAGCTGCCATAAATCTCATGCTTCTAAGTTGATTAGGAGGCACAATATTTCCAACTATGCGTTTTAGGACATATCGAAAATTTTGGTCGCGGCCATTTTGAAAATCAGTCTTTGCCAGTTACTTCTCTATTGAATAAATGTTAACAGCCTGATTCTAACTCACGATAGGTCCCTGTACAAAATGAAACCAATCAATCAGAGTCATGTGGATATTTGAAATCGCAAATCATAACTTTAAAAGCATATAGATATAAAATATATAATTTTTTCTCATATTTTTGGCGCCATCTTGGATTTCACACAACAAATACTATATTTTAGCAATAAAAAATAGGCTTAACGGATTCCTTGACCATTAAAATGTAAGAATTGCCATAAAAATCATGCTTCTAAGTTGATTAGGAGGCACGAAATCTTCAACTATGCGTTTCAGAATTTTCGGTGATTTTGCTAGCGGCCATTTTGGAAATCGCTTTTTGGCAATTTCTTCTCTATCAATTAATTGTTAACAGCCTGATTCTGACTCCGGGTATGTCCCTGAACAAAATGATACCTCTCAATGGGAGTCCTGGGGATTTTTAAAATCACAAATGACAACTTCCTGGGGGGGAGGGGTGGTGGTGTTGCACGGCAACCCCCCTGGGCTCATGGACTATGGCACACGAGCTTGTTTTTTGACCCTCGACTGCGGAACAAATTGTCTTGCCCACTGAAGAATTCGACAACGCTAGAGATTTTTAAAAATACATTACCACACATCTATTTCTAAAGTTTTAAAACCAATTTTTGTCGGTTGTCGCCTGTAATAAAAAATATTTAAACCTGTTTTTAATTAAAATACTTTTTAATTGTAAAGATTTGTGAAGCGCACTGAGCACATTAATTTTTGTGGATTGTAGCGCTATATTAAAACTATTGTTATTGTCATTATGACATACATTATACATTCATTGGGAATGTCTCGCTGTCGTTCAAACGGGCATACAGAAACTTTAAATGAAGCATAATTCATTTGGAACCAATTATTGGTAAATGCGTTTTTTTAAACTTTATTAATTGACTAATTTGTACTCCTACAGGTGACATTGGTTATCATGATGAAGATGGAAACATCTACGTGGTTGATCGACTGAAAGAACTGATCAAATACAAAGGACTTCAGGTGAGTTCATGTGTTGGCAAGAGATGAAATATTCTTATATAAACCAAGAGACCAAAGGGTATTTTTCAATTTGAAATCATCAAGAATGTCTTAGTCAGCCCTTTCCGCTGCATTTGAATACTTATGTTATGGGTCTACAGTCATTATAAATGTTTAATTATTTCAGCATGTTCAGTGCGGTGATCGTCTATAGAGTCAAATTCTGACGTTTAAAGCCCAACCCCGCACTGAGAGGGTTAATTATCGAACCAGTAATTATTGATGAGAATTGGGCCTGTTGTGACGCCAAGCCTGTGATGCCCAGCCCAGTCTGACTGTATTTCAGGTTACACAATCATATTGGTGCCAACTTTAGATTTATTTTATTCTGTATATATTTCACTTTTATGAAGGATTTTAGATTAAATTACCTTTCAAAGATATACATTCACGTAAAAGGTTTGAATTTAATATTACACCCGAAGCTAATAATGTCATAATATTGGTAGCTACATATAAAAATGACATGTCACTTTTCAAGATGGCGATATTTCTAGCTGACTGATTCGACAGATTTTACTTCTAGTTGTCATTTTATTCACAAATTATAGTCCACCACCTAGCGATGTTTTTTTATGGATTTACAGGCCTATGCACATGATAGATTTATTTATTGTAAATGGTGCTGATCTAGAATGTACTAAAAACGTTTAATTTCCTGGTGAATGACGCTGTATTGTAGTATATATATTACAAAGAACAGAATTTAAAGTCAGAAATAAAATAAATCATGGGAATAAAAAAAAGTCAGCTAGACTCATATTTGGTTACATCATTAATAGGCC